>JASDQU010108138.1:65650-83397 GCA_032191745.1 Picea mariana | reverse complement strand
CAGAAGAAGAACCCAAAATGATAAAGTTGTCCAAATCTTTACCTCCCAAGAAAAAACTCAAATACATTGAACTTTTTAAGGAATATGTAGATGTGTTTGCTTCGAGTTATGAAGACTTAAAATCTTACAACACAAGCATCATACAACATAAAATTCTCATTAAAGAAGAGCATAAACCTTTCAGGAAAAAACTTAGGAGAAACAATCCAAATTTACTTCCCCTGATAGAAAAAGAGATTAAAAATATGTAAGATGCTAAAATTATAGTCCCCTTAAGATTTTCAAAATGGGTTTCCAATCTAGTTGCTACCAGAAAGAAAACTGGTGAAATTAGGATTTGCATGGATTTCAGAAACCTGAATAAGGTTTCCCTCAAAGAAAACTACCCACTACCTAAAATGGACCATATCTTGCAAAAGGTAGTTGGTTCTAGCAGGATATCTTTAATAGACGGTTTTGCGTGCTACAACCAAGTCCTTGGTCACCCATATGATCAGGAAAAAATTGCTTTCACCACACCCTAGGGAAATTTCATGTACATGAAAATGCCCTTTGGTTTGATGAATGTTGGTGCTACTTTCCAAAGAGAAATGGATATTGCATTTGTGGATGAGATCAGTAGGTTCATAGTGAGATATTCGGATGACGTTACTGTCTACTCCAAATCAGATGACGAACATTTGAAACATCTCAAACGGGTGTTTGAGAAGTGCATAAATTTTGGGATTTCACTGAATCCCAAGAAATCTCTTTTTGGTTTGGAGGAAGGTAAGTTGTTGGGTCATATAATCTCTAAGGATGGAATTAAAATAGACCCCAGTAGAATAGAGGCCATCTAGAAAGTGGAACACCCTAGGAACATTAAATAATTGCAATCATTCATTGGTAAAATAAACATTTTGAGAAGATTCATACCCAATTTGGATGAACTCCTCAGGAACATCACAAATATGTTGAAAAAAGATGCCAAAATAAAATGGAACACTAAGTCCAAACAGTCCTTTGAGAAGGTAAAACGTCCACTTACACAATACCTTGTTTTGATCAGTCTGGATTACACTAAGGATTTTTATTTGTTCTCTTTTGCCTTTGAACACACCATTGCAACAGTTTTATTGCAGAAAACTAGTGAAGGGCATGAACAACCCATATCCTTTTTCAAAAAATCTTTGAGAGATGTTTCCCTGAACTATAATATAATGGAGAAATAAGCTTTTTCTCTGGTGAAAGCAATAAAATATTTTAAAGTTTACATTCTCCATTCTCATACTATTGCCTATGTTCCAAATGCAGTAGCGAAGGATATCCTGACTCAGGATAACCCTGATGGTAGGAGAGGAAAGTGGATTGTTGTTATTCTGGAATATGACATAGAAATTAAACCCAGTAAACTAATCAAAGGTCAGGGTTTGGCCAAATTAATGGCCGAATCCAATTTTCATGATTTGGATATTAACTTCCTGGTTACAGTTGATTAGCAGGGAGAGCAGGTGACTCCAAAAGTAAAAGAGGTATTCCTAAACTCTCTGTGGTATGCAAACCTCATATTTGTCCTGCATAATTTACAAGCTCCCCCTAGTCTAACTAAAACTAAAGCCATATTTTTGAAACTAAAAGCATTGAAATTTTGCATTCTAGATGGAAACCTATACTGGAAGGATCCTAGAGGTATTTTACTAAATTTCTTCTTAAAAGATGAAGTTGACAAGTTATTGAAGGATTTCCATGCAGGAAACTGTGGCGAGCATCTAAATTGGAAGACCATGACTAACAAGATCCTCAGAGATGGTTTTTACTTGCCCACATTGTTTGTTGGTGTGCACCAAAAAGTCACATCATGCCACAAATGGAAAGTTTTTGAGGGTAAGAGAAAGCTTTTTCCTTTACCTATGAAACCCATATTAGTTGAAGCTTCATTCCAACAATGGGGTTTGGAGTTTATTGGGGAGATACATCCACCCTCTTCAGGTCAACATAAGTGGATCCTCACGGCTACAAACTACTTCACCAAGTGGATCGAAGTTGTTCCCTACAGGCAAGTCACTGAATCTGTAATCATTAAATTTTTTGAAACTAATATCATGTCTCATTTTGGGTGTCCTAGGAAGATCATAATTGACAATGCAACGACCTTCAGATCCAAAAAACTAGTAGAATTTTGTAGCAAATACCAAATTACTTGGTATCACTCCACTGCCTATTACCCTCAGGGAAATGGGCTAGTTGAGTCCTCAAATAAAAGTATGGTGAATATCATTAAGAAAACGCTACAAGAGAACAAAAAATCTTGGCATAACAAACTAGTGATTGCACTCTGGGCTGACATATTGAGTACCAAAAGATCAATTGGTATGTCTCCATACCAGTTAGTATATGGCACTGAGGAAGTTTTCCCTACTTATTGTATGAACCCAATGACACCCAGAGGAGAATAAATCAAATGGTCCAATTACAACAGTCCATAGAGGAAGTGTATTACAAGACCCAGGTCATCCAAGAAAACATCAAAAAGATTTATGACAAGAGGACTAAAGTAGATGATTTTGAGTTGGGAAATTTGGTACTGAAGTGGGATTCTAGGAATGAGGATAAGGGTAAGCATGGAAATTTCGATAGCTTGTGGAAAGGCCCTTATATCATTTAGGCATACAGAGGAAATAACGCATTTTTTTCTCAAGGACAGTGATGGAGCAGACCTGCCAGGAGGACCTGTGAATGGAAGAATGCTCAAGCATTATGTTCCATCCCAACAAAATATTGGTCATTCCACTTCATTATATAAACCATTCCTTTTTTATTTTCAGGTTGTGTGTGGGTGTTGTTCATGAGATGGTTGAAGCCCGAAGAGAAGGCCCTAAGCCATTGACCAGTGCCATCAGATTGCAAAATAAAATAAATCAAGTTGCAGATAAAGCACTTACAAAAGTCTTTCAAGACATCAGGAAATAGGTTCTTGGCACCTCACAAGGAGAGCACCATCCCCAGATGTAGCCATTGTTATAACCCTCTATTTCATAGGATCAACTGGTGACTAGAAATGTTTCCCCCTAGTGATATTTCTATTGGAAATAATATTTCATTCTGCAAATGACTTACATAAAAGAAAAAGAAAAAAAAGGGTATGAAAAGAAAATAGCAAAACCCCATGCAATAAAATTGTCTTGATTCATACAGTCTATAACCATGGTCAAGTCTTTTGAATTTATGTTGTTAGGATTAATGAATAAAGCTTGGCTAAAAATTTTAATCCTAGCCGAGTTAGATAGGTTAGTTAGTGAATAAATTTGATCAAACTATTTAAACTTGATCAAATAGTCCTAGGGTAGAGTAATTTTTAGCCCAACAGTCTAATCTGGGTTAAAGGTGTTAGGTAAATAGATTAGGACATAGGTTAGTTGTCTTTTCTTTCAATAAAACAAGCATAAAGTTGGTTAAGATTCTTTGTTTTGATGCTAGAATGTTGTTTATCTAGGTGGATATCGATGGCCACCCACCTTTTCCAACTGGCTCAAAACAGTTTTTTGGCAATTTTGGCAATTTACTATTTTTAGCAGGTTTTAACTTCTGAGGCCATTTTGAGGGCCTAAATGAAGGTTTTTCGAGATCAAGGTTATTAATGATAAATGAAGGCATAATTGAGCCCTAAAAATGAATCTCCCTGACGATACCTTTCCAACAAGCTATCATACGCCTAAAACGAAGATCGTATGCAAAAGTTACGACCCCAGGAAGTTGATGTACTAACTTACCCAAACGGGGCCCACATGACTTTTGGCACTTCATCTCCTACGGTTAGGTTTTTGGATGTCTAGGGTTTTTGGCATTCGTGTTTATTGTAAAAAGGCCTTCAGAGCCTCATTGTAATCATATTCTTGTGAATGTGAGTAGCCGTCACATCTCTTCTCAGAGATAAGCTACCACCATTCTAGCGAGTCTTTCACTCTGTATTTTTACAGTCTCTGTACATTTCTTTCATTAATAGAAATCGTGTATTACTGTATATCTGTGTTTATGGTTGCATCTATGATACATTTCTATTATATTATTGAATATCTGTGATATCTCTGTGCATTTCTTTATTATATCTCCGATCTCATTTCATGTCGAAAATAATCCGGATCAGTTGTGTTCTAACCCCTTGGTGAAAAAATGAAAGGGGGACCAATGCAAAAACCCACAAAAAAGGAATTATCCTAAGTTTTTGTAATGTAATGAGATTCATGCTCTATGATTAAAGGGTGTGCCTAGTTCAACGGCTGAGCAAAGGGCACTCAGATCTATGACCAACAAGTGATATCATACCCTCCCCGACCATTCTACCTTTAACAACTTGGGGGGGTGGGGGGGGTCCGAGTTGGTGGTATTCCCCATTGGGCCCCATCCTAACATGGCATGTTTGTGTTAACTTAGACCCCCCTTGCTCTAAACCATTTATTTCCTACTCCCACCTCCAAGTAAACCGCCATACTAGGATTCCATACCACCTCCGACACATGACGTCACACTCCACTACTGTCGTTTGTAAGTCATGTGTCATTACTCTGTCAACGTACATATTTTCCCCACTCACCCGTCACATGTCACATCCTATATGCTTGTCTTCCACTCCCTTCCCTCCACATCATCCTCATCATCCGTTAGCCTATTGACTTTTCCTATGCTCCCCAATGGACACCTGTTCATCAAATTAATCATGTTATTTACCATTTCTTCATCATTCACGATCCATACGTCGTCGAAACCTTCTTCCTCTCTATTTTCCATCTACCATTGCCATTCACGTCTGGTATTTACACTAAGAACCATTGTTTTTCAGATTTGCATGTATCATTTGGATCGATGGCGCCGAAGTCCAAACAGTCAGAGATCAAAGAAAATCCATTCTTCCCGCCTCCCATCGACCTTGATACGATCCCCCTGGAAGATAAAGATTACCTGATTTCAAAGCCTAAATGCGAATTCGATTTTGCTGAATTGCATTTCTAGCTCAGAGACACCTTCCTGGACCAGAGTGATGAGATTGGGCTCTGGGAGTCCAACCTCCCCTGTATATTTTCCCCCAAATTCACCATTTCTCTGAGTTCTCCCTCAAGTGTCAGGCACACGATCTTCCCAGTCATAGAGCTATCGCTTGTTCGTCTAGAGAGACCCTGTTTACCATTATACCCAAATCCATTGACTAGATGATGCAAATTCCCAGATCTGAATCCATTTCCCCTTTGACCATAGAAATTTTAACCAAAATGTAATAGAAATTATCTTTTCCCTAGAGAGCACAAATTTTTGAACTTTTCGTCCCTGAGAGTGCCAAATTCCCCAAGAAAAATCCCCCTTACCATTCTTCCATGTTCTCAGCAAAAGGTAATCAAGCCATTTCCTCCCTATGTTTTATGCTCGGGTATTATTCAGATGGGTCGGTCAACGAACCCATCTTGGGTTTCATGTCCATTTTCTCCATCGAAGAGGAGGCCACCATCCAATTCAACTTCATCTAGTTTCTGGCCAATAATATTCACGAGCAACTTTTCAACTTTTCTACAAAAGGCATGTTCCGATATTCTTCCATATTAGCATACATGTTCCTTTTCTTTCAAGTAGAGAAGTTCTCATTCTCCATGTAGAAACTGGACTAGGATGGCCATCTGCAACCTATTACATCCTAGACTTCTTTATTTAGAAAGAACTCATTAGAGTTCAGTTTTAAGCAATTCATCGACCTGTTTTACCACCCAGTGGTAAGCATGTTGAGTGGATGGGAAGAACCGAGGATTAATGAAGAGATTCAGAGGATCCTTCACCTTTCATACCTTGCCAAAATAGGTGAATGGTACCTCTACTAGGATCACACAGAGATCAGAGTCTACAGCTGTGAGCTTCCACCTTATAAACTCCCCAAATATCTACCTCTCAGGATATTTTCTTTAGAGTACATCAGACAGATGATCAACTCTGATGATATTCACTTCACGGCCTTCAAAAAGAAACAACAGTTGAGGATCAAGGGACAAATAGGATCTTTCAGCTATAGTAGTCGAGCCGCGGGAGAAGAGGCCAACAAAATTTTAAAATAAATGAAATTCAGTCTCAGTTTCTCATGGCATGACGATCCGTGTGGTGTAATTTCATAAACCGGACTAAGGAATAAGATATCTCCATATGCTCAGCTGCCCAAACCATAAATTGAGAAGTTCATGAACTAGACAGAGTGGGAGGAAAACATTATGATAGATAGAAAACATCAGTTTCCTTCTGCCAGCATTTCATAGACTACTACTCCCCAGGAACTAGCAGAGAAAAGACCTAGGAAATATGTATCTCCCTCGGTCACTGAAGTTTTAGTAGATGATTTCTAGGTTTACAGAAAAAGGCCCAAGACTAGTCACATGCCTGACAGGTCTGGTGGAGAAGAGATTCAGTCTAATATAGTCATGGAAGGAAAAAATTTGATATTCTGCTCAGGTAGCCAACCGACGATGTCCACCTCCTTGTCGAAAAAATAGGGTGATACAACATTAACAACTAGAGCTGCACAAGAGCTTGCAGGACCGAACCTTTTTGAGAAATATAACTTGATTAAGAAGAAAAACGAGATGTTGTCAAATAGTACCTATGCTCAGTTCTAGAAACAAACATCCACAACCCAACATAGATTACTATCTTCCTTTGATACAAAGAAGGGGAGAATGCACATGGCCTACTTGCAGGCACAGGTGCCCCGACCCAAAATAATTTCTAATTACAAGAGGGAAATGTTTGAGTTTGATGTTGCAGAAGTACATCCAGTTGATCAGATGAATTTACACAGGCAGACCGGAGAAATGATTTTCTCCACTTTAGCTAACACATCCACAAATGTTGCAAAGTTGCAGGTTTCTTTCAACAACATCTAGACTCAACTGAAGATGGAAAAGGTATCCTCTTTGGAAAAGGATAACAAAATTAAATCTCTGGAGGAATTAGTACTAAAAATTGGATATGATCCGTCCAATGTCAAAGCAGCAGAAGAGCTCATGAAAAAGAAGAATCTCGATGTTACCTCCCTAAGGAAACAGTTAAAAATTTCTACTACTGAAGACCCACAGGGTAAAGAAATGGTTGAGACTGAAGACCATAAAGAGGAGATGTTGAAGTTGATCATGGAGCAGAACGCCCAGATTAAATAAATGGAAGCCGAGCTAGACAAGTTGGTTAAGGAAAAAGAGAAGAACGTCCCAATGGAAATCATACCATTGGATGCAGTTCCCATCACAGGTACCAGCATAGCAACAACAACCACCACAATAGAAATACCAGCAGCAGCCTCAACAGTAACCACGGATGCCTCAGAAAAATTATCCAAATCCATGCAGGATATGTCTCTGAACGAGAAGGAAATCAGAAGATTGCAGGACGAGATCAAAAACCTCCAGCAGTTAAAGTCCACCTTTTAGTCAAGCTACAAAATTGAAATGCATACAACTCAGAGGCTCAAACTTGAAATTCAGAAACTACAAAAAGAAATTGTTGCAGCCAAAATGATTGTAAAGGCCATGGAAAACATCTGGATGGACATCTGCAAATACATGACAGAAATATGGCCACTGATACAGATTATGTATGAGAAACATGAGCTGATACAGAGGAGCAAAAATTCCATTGATAAGATCAGGGGGTAACTAGGAGAAAGACCTACTGAGGCAAACGAAATTATCAAGTTCTTGAATTCCAAAACAAAAGAAGAGCTTGAAGCCTTGGAGATTGAAGACAAAACATAAACTAGCCTGGAGGTCAATAAAGTTTTGACCAAGAGAGGATTGATGCTACAACTTGAAGAAAAGGCCCAAGCCATGGATATTGGAGTTCAAAGATTTTTCAGCAAAATGGACATACTACATAAAGAAGGGACTACCAGGGTTACTGGTGATAAATGAAAAGTTGATCACCCTATCGGATTACAAATAGAAGTTCATCACAGTAGCAAAGGATGGTTCCAATTTTGCAGGGATACAGGGAAGCATCACTGGTAAAGAATTTTTGGAGAATATGAAGTTGGACCTCAACATCCAGCACGAGATCAAGCACATATTCATCACTAAGCCTACCTTCGCCAAATATATAGAGATGGATGAAGTGTACAGCAGGTTACTCAAAATCACCATCCCTAGTCAAAAGCGATGGGATGACCTGTGTACTCTGATCAAGTAATGATGAGGTGTACATCCAAGTCAGCACCTAGTACAGTCACAACCACGTCAAAAACAAATCACCAACAAATTCCTCAGAATCAGCATCAAAGATTCAAGGACCAGTTGGAATTCCTATATTTTTGTAAAATGTAATCTAGTTAGTTAGATCATATCTCCCCTATATCATGATCTTTAATGACAGGATCAAATGTAATTTGTTCTATAAATACTTCAAACTTCGAAGTATTGATGGTTGATCTTTACGCCCAAGCAAGTTGTAATCTGTAAACTTTTGAAGAGATCCACTAGAAATAAAAGGGACTTTTCACAAGATTCCTGCATGTTGACATTGGTGAAGTTTTCTTTCTTTGTGAATGTGATTCTACTCAGTTATCATTTTGTTCTCTCTTTCTGATTTTTAAGAGGAGGTTTAGCACATAATTTATCTTTGATACTCTATGTCGTACTTTTAAAAATCTAAATGTTTTCTTCTGATATTACCATAAGGAAATTCTTAAATGCTTTTTTATTTTAATTGATTATCTCATCTGTTTCTGCTTTACATCACTTAACTTTTAAAGGATCCAGCGTTTGCATTATTGTGCCCTATGAAGATACCTTATAGATATGTATATGATCTCAAACTTAAAACAGAACCCATAGCACAATGGAAGCATAAGTGTACTTCAGCCATTTTGATTAAAACAAAGCAATACACTCGTACCATTTGAACTAGCCTAAGATCCATTCTAAAACAAATCTAAATCTTGTAGAGAGATCCCTCTCTAAAACTGGCAGGGCTAGATCCTCGTTTCGAAGCGGTTGGATAAACTTACCTCTGTTAAATTTATTCTACCTTACGACAACCTATGGAAATTTACAGAGCATTAACATGGGGGACATGATAAGTTGTCCTCTTTCCACCATTGGAGGAGACTGGTCTCCCAGATGTTGTCAGTTATGTGTCACCATATTTTTTGCCACTCAAGCTGAGCCGAAAGGAAAATTTGTTTGTTCCTCTCTTTCCAAAGATGCCAGAGAATAAAGCCTAGAAGTAGCTGCCAAATACGGTTTAGGATGGGAGACTGGAAAGGTAGGTCCCTCCATGCTTCTAGGGTCTCCTGGAGAGCTTCTCGCTTGCAATCTGTGGTGCACATGACAGAGACACAATGATCCCAAAGTTGTGATTTGTAGGAGCAGGGAATGAGAAGATGGTTTTGTGATTCTAAGCCTTTCCCGCATAGAGGGAAAATGGAGGGCTCTATGAACCCTCTTTTGGTGAGGTTGTCCCAAATGAGGATGGCCTTATGTGCGATGAGCCAAAGGAAAGTGCTTCTTTTTGGCTAGTGCTTGATCGACCATATTTTCTCCCAGACTGGTTCCTAGGGGAGCAAGTGTGAAGTGGTCTTTATGTTGTAGGCCTCTTTGATGGTGAAGGTGCCTCATGAGGAATGCCCCCATCTTAAGATGTTGTCTCGTTGGGAGATCAAAATTTTCTAGGAAGTAGTTATATCGTGCAAAATTTGAAGATCCACGTGCACAGGAATGTGAAGTTCATTGGGGGTGGATTTCCAAAGAGGCCACATTGTGCCTGGGGGATTCTCCTGCCAAAAATATGTGACCTCAACTAGACCGGCCTCTGTGGTGGGGGTAAGGAGTACTTCTGCAATAGGGTGATGCTTTAGGGAGGGCCATTGTTTCCAAGAGTCATTCCGAAAGGCAGTTGTTCTTCCATTCTGTATTTCCTAGAAAGCATGATCACCAATCAATGAGTGTCCATGTCTTGCAGCGTTCCATATCAGGGAGCCCTTCATGTTTTCATTCCATCTAATGAGGTGATGCTCATCAATATGTGGAACATACTTCTTCCTCCATAGTCTGGCCCAAAGGTCCATAGGTTGCTTCAACCATCGCCACCAGATCTTCGCACTAAGGACTTTGTTAAGAGTGGTTGCATCCTTGAGGCCGAGGTCGCCTTGTAGTTTTGGCTTGCACATTTTTTCCCAGCTAATCAGAGCTATTTTTCGTTCCATTTTTTCCCCTTTCAAAAGAAAGTTTCTTTGAAGGGTTTTGATGGCTATAAGAATACATCCTGGAGTGACTAAAGCAGAGAAAGAATAAATAGGCAAGGATTGGAGGACTAACTTGAGGAGAATGAGGTGGCTGGGTAGGTTGAGCACTCGAAAGGTCTAGGAGGAAAGTATTTTTCCCATGGTAGAGAGAATCCCTTTCCATGAGGAGTTGTGAAGGGCCTTGGTGATAAGCGAAATGTCAAGGTATTTGGACAGAAGGGAGCTATGCGTAAATCCCATGGTATTGGTGATGTGAAGTTGAACAGGAAAGGGGGTGTTGAAGAAGAAGAGTTGAGACTTTCCCTTGATAATGTCCATCCTTGAGGTGGCTCAAAAAGTGTGTAGGATATTGAGAATGATCAAAGCTTCACAGAAAATAGGGGAATTCAGCATTAGGGTGTCATCAATGAACTGGCTATGGGGAATGGGGGGATCCATGCCATGAAGGGGGAGCCCAACTAGAGACTTGTCCACAAGGGAGGCTTTGATAAAGTGGTTGAGCCCTTCTGCCATAATGATGAAGAGGAAAGGCGATAGGGGGTCCCCTTGACGAATTCCTCAGGAGGGAACGAAAGGAAGGGAGGGAACAAAAGGACAAGAGGGAACACCATTGATAAAGATGGAGAAAAAGGCAGAGGAGGTAAGGTTTAAGATCCAATCTACCCACTCCGAAGAAAATCCAAAAGCAAGAAGAATGGATTTCATATATGCCCAACTGAGCTAGTCAAAATCTTTAGAAAGATATAACTTTAAAAGCATACCTAGGGTGTCTGTGCTCTGGAGCGAGTGTATGACTTTATGGGCAAGGATGATGCTGTCAAGAATTTGTCTACCTTCCACATAGTTGGACTAATCGGGGGAGATTATGTTGGGAAGGAGCGGTTTGAGGCACTTGGCGAAAACTTTTGTTAGCAACTTGTAGATGACATTGCAGAGAGAAATTGGTCTGAATTGTTTAGGATGAGTTACTTGACCTTATTTGGGGATGAGGGTCAGGAAAGTGGCATTGAGAGCAGGGATAACCTTCCTTGAGATACATGAGTCTTTGATGATGTCCCAGACTTCCTCACGAATCATCAACCAACAAAAGAAAAAGAAATCTGTTGTGAAGTCACCTGGTCCTGGGGCCTTCCCAATGGGGGTGTCATGTAGTGCGGAGTCCACTTCTTCTATCGAGATCGGTCTAGACAGTGCTTCATTCTTTTCCTGGGTTATGAAGTTGGGAATATTTTGGGTGACCTTTTCGATGTGAGGGGTTCTGTAAATGGGAGGCTCTGATAAAAAATCTTGGTAATAAGAAAATAGCTCCTGCTCTATATCTTCATGTTTATGGAGAGTTTTCCCTGCTCAGTGACCAAGGGTGTAATGCGGTTGCTGTGTCTGCATTGGATGGTCACAGGATGGAAGAATTTGGTGTTTCATTCCCCTTCTTGGAGCCATTTTATTCGGTATTTTTGTCACCATAAGACTTCCTCTTGAGAGCGTCGCTCCTCTAACTGTTGTTTGAGTAAATTCTCATGCGCTTTGAGGTCCTCCGTCAAGAAGTGGTTCTTGATCTGGATCTGACTATTTTCCATTTGATCGTTCAGGTTTCGTTGAGATTTGAAAAGTGTTGTCTATTCCACAACTTCAAGATTTGCTTGAAGTTCTTCAGTCGCTACTGAAAGTAGAACATTTTGGACCCATGAGAAATGGCGGCTTCCCTCCACCATTTTGGAGCAAGAGCTTGGAAGTTTCATTAGTTAATCCAGAAGCACTCAAATCGGAAGGGCTTACATGTAGGAGTGACAAAGATGTCCAAGTAAAGCTGAATAAGCCAATGGTCAGAGCCTGAGATGTCCAAGATGCTAGAAGACATCACAAGTCCTTCCATTAAGAAGGTTTCTAAAACAAGAAAGCGGTCCAATCAGCTAGCAACCTATTGGGAGCCCGAACGCCGGTTAGACTAGGTGAAAAGGACATTTTGGGTTTCCAGGTCTATGAGACCTAGATTGTCTATCAGAGCCTGGAAGTGCTCATTTTCTGCCTCGAGTTTGCGGGGTACCTCCCCTTTTTTCATCAAGGTGGAAAACCATGTTGAAGTCCCCTCCTAAAATCCATCCACGATCTTTGATGAGGGTGACGAGTTGATCCATATTCTGAATGTATTTGAGCTTGTCCCCTTGGGTAGATCATCTGTAGACATTTGTGAGGACACCAGGATTATTAGATCCAATGAGTGAGTATTCAGTCGATATTGTCCATCTAGTGGTGAATAATTTTTCTAGTGGGATGGTGTTGTGATTCCAAAGGATGGCTAAGCAACCAGTCGCTCCTTTGGAGTCGATATTCATCATTTTCCCTTGTTTCCAGCATCTCGAGAGTATTTGGTTCAATTCTTCCCCAGCGCATTTTGTCTCTTGCAGTAAAAGAATGTATGGTTGGTCTACTATAATGCGATCTTATAGAAGCCTTTGCTTACTACGACCATTAAGACCACAAATATTCCATGAGATGATCTTCATGATGATGATGGAGAGGTGAGGAGGAAAAATGTCAGAGATGAGATGTATCTGACCTGAGTTTACCATGAAGTCACCTATTTTCTGTATAAGTTTCTGGGCAGATTTTCTTTCTCTTTTCTTGTCATCTTTATGAGGCTTGTGTTGTTCCTTCTATTGGGTGCGTTGGATTCCCAAGCTAGTGGTAGATTGGGCCACATATCCCGTTGAAGAGTTTAGAAAGAATTTATGCACCTTGTGAAGCTGATCTGGAGGGATGGTATAGAGTCCATGTTTTCGATATGATTTCTCTAAGTGTTCAAGGTCAACCCTTGCCAAATCTTGTTCTTCTAGAAACATTTCGGTGTCTCTATCCTCAGGATCTAGAGCTTCACCTGCTTTGGCATGGGAAGAGAAGGAGGAGGGGATTTTCTCCATGACGGGATTCACTACAGTAGTATTGTGGGCAACTGGTTTCTGGGGAGGAAGTTGTGGCTCATCCATGTTCTCTGGAAGCTGTTGAAGGAGGCTGAAGGAGTTGGTAGTTGGTGGTTCTTTGTTGACTGCTTACATAGTTTTCCGGGCTACCTAGCGCCGCTTGCTCGCTACCTGTGTGAAGCCATCCTTTGGTTTAGTTGTTTCAATATTGTTGGCCTTAGTTTTGGCATTATTCAGGGGGAATTCTCTGAGCAGATGTCCGTGCTAATGGCATTTGCGACATCGAAACAATATGTGCTCATAGTCAATAGTTTGAGACCAGTCTTTATCATGGTATTCCAGGGCTATGGAACCATGTAGGGGCTTCAAGATGTTGAGATAGACACAAATGCAAGCGTAAGAGGTGTACCTTCTCTGTTTGGTCACTTCTGAGGATTTGACATATGCTCCAATGGTGTTGGCTATGCCCGCTAGGATTTCTTCCAACTAGAACTCCTGTGGTAGGGAGTATAGATGGACCCATACCGACGCGTGAGAAAAATATTCCTTTTCAGGGCTAAACTTCTTCATCCAAAAGCAGAGGAATAGGCTGGCTGAGTTGAAGAAATACGGCCCGCCGTCAGAGATGTTGTTGTGGTCCTCAAGGTTATGGAGGATGATGGTGAAAAAACTCTTGGAGTCGAGTTGCAGGTCATAATATCCCTTGGGTTTCCACCATTGTTGTATCCATTTGATAAGCTCGCGCTCAGAAGGCCATAAACTTAAGAATTTTCCCACCAGCACGTAGTGCCTCATGTATTGCTTTTGCTCTTCAATGCGAGGTGTACTGATCACATATTTTGGTGCCAACGATGCCTGGGGTATACATTTTCCAAGTTCCCAAGAGAGTGTCATTTTTGCTGGAGCAGGTAATGAGTCAATCTCCATTTCCTTGCCTTTAGCAATTCCTTCAAAGAAAATTTGAGATTGTTGATCCGACAGTGGCTCAAAAGACGGTCGACAAAAGCCTCCACCAACAAATTCCTGTGTTGCGATCGTACGGTAGGAGGTGGCTCGTGACCTCTCCTCAATGGGGAGCATGCTTGGCCCGACCAGGCATGGCAGAAAGAAGTAACAAGGAGCCAAGGAGCTAAAACCCTAAACCTAACCAAAGCGCCCCCATGTCCAATATTTTTTCAAAACATTTTGAAAGGTAAATTATACTTAGGAGACAAAGTTTGTCCTATATAATATAAGAATTGAAAATTAAGTTGGTGTAAAAAACTTACTAACTAAAAGTTAAAAAGAAAATCGAAAAATAAGTTGGTATAAACAAATTTAATAATGAAAAGTTAAAAACCACTTTGAAAAAGACATTATCCAATTTATAATACATTTTTTTTCGAGGAGAAAATTATCGGAAATTTATATTAGGTATAAATTTTTTTACAGTAGCAACAGAAACATGTTAAACAGTCCTCCCAACAGTCCAAAATGTTGGTTTCAGGAGGAGTCAATAGTAATCTGGACAAAAAGAAATAGACTGGAAGGTATGAGCTATGAGCCAGCCATAAAACTGTAGGAATCTCGAGGGGAAATCTGCCTGAAAAAACTGCTCTTCGCTGTCACAACATCACTTACAGAGGCTGCCTTCAGATGTCAATTAACCTTCACCAACCCTTGGCATTTCAAAGATATTGATGCAAGAAGGTTGACTCTCCCGCCCATTGTCCGAGTGAAAAACTGTCATTCTCCCTTCGATTTCTTATAAAGCTCTTTTTGAAAGGGCATCAGCTTCTTTATTATGAGCTCTGTAGATATGGTGAACGCTGAGATCAATAATTTTTTTTGCCAAATCCACAGTTTTTTGTTTCCAGCCTTCGATGTTTACAGTGCTGAGATTGCATTTGTGATTTACCCAGTCAATGATGACCCGCGAATCGCCAAGAACGTGGAGATACTTAATTGACCAGAAGGATGCCAGAGTGAGGGTTGCCCACAATCCCAACAACTCCGCTTTGGTATTTGTACCTGCACCGCAGTTGATGAACCACTTGGTAACTCTCGATGGATGAAATCTGAAAATGCCTCTGGCCCCACATCGAAGACCATTTGATGAGGCTGCTCCGTCAAAACATGCAACGGTGAAACCCTGCTTTGGAGTGAACTCACAGACTTTGAGAGGCAGAGTCTTTACAGTGGACTGCTGCCAGGAGAAAGCCGACAAGGTTCTATGCATTACTGAGAGGATGGAGGGGGGGCTGTCCTCAAAAATCGCCTTATTTCTTTCAATCCAGAGCTGCCAGCAAGCATGAGCTGCCAAACTATCCGGAGCAGTAGTGTCCTTTGACCACTGCAGAAAACATTCTAAGACTGAGGCATCAGCCCATTGGATGTTAAGTGAAAAATAGGTAAGAAGCCTCTGCCAGACAGCCCTTGAAAAATGGCAGTGAATGAGGAGATGGTGAATATCTTCCGTTGACTGATTGCATAACTTGCAAATCCCTCGCCCTTCCCAGCCTCTCTTTCGTAACATGTCCCAGGTAAGAGTCTTCTCTTTTGCAGAGAGCCAAACAAAGATTTTTATCTTTAGAGGAATTGGCCAATTCCACATCCGTTGGAACCACTTCAGGTCCTCCTGGTAATTCAACTGCTGAAGTAATGCCAAGTAAATATTCTTAACAGTAGTAGAACCCGTTGCATCACCCCCCGCCCAAATGAGAGTATCAGGATTATTGGAAAGTGAAATTCCAGCACTCCTAAGGGCTTGAGTGAAGTCATCCCATGTTGATGCATCGACTCCACCAATATTAAGCTGACTACTATTGAACCAAGTATCCGGTAGTGGGGTGGCAATAGAATTCACACGCACTTGGGCTAAACAAACCATATTACGAGAATCCAGAAGGGATCTTAGTGAGGAAGGGAGGATCGACCTGTTTTCCAGTCCAAGGATCTTGTCTCTACCAAGAGAGATGTCCTTGCCTGAGCCTAGCCTCCATCTGAGCCAGTGCAAGATGACATTAGAAGATGATAAAAGTCCCTTCCAAAATGGGGACGCCCTCTGCTGTAAAAGTGATGGTTTTCTGATCCAATCAATAAGGGACTTTTTTCCCAAGTATTTATCAATGATGACACAGTGCCAGAGACTGTTATGGGTTAAAGCCCGCCAAAAAGAGTTGGCTAGGAGAGCTGTGTTAAAAATAGCCAAATTTTTCAGTCCCCAACCCCTTGCTTTAATAGGCTTTGAAATGATATTCCAGTTGCAAAGGTGGATACGGTGGGTGTCCTTCTGACCATTCCAAAGAAAGTTGAAAGACAACCTGCGTAAAAGATTCAGAATCGAAGAGGGAAGTTTCTCCAAAGACATCCAAAAGACAGAAATACTATGTAGCACTAAGTTGACGAGAATAAAACGCCCTCCTATGGACAGCCATTTGTTGCACCAGAAACTAATCTTCCTTTCGAACTTTGCCACCAACCAGTGCCAGTCATCAGAATTTTTTATATATTGGTCATGAATTCACAAAGATGTTAAAAAAATATCAAAACATAAATGTATTATGTGGATAATAATATTATTATTATAATAATTTAAAGGTAAAGTTGAATTGTAAAAGAAAGTGGATAATATTATTATAATTTAAAGGTAAAGTTAAATTACAGAAAGAAAGGAAGAAGATCATCTGTTTGAAAATTAAAGCACTCCACCAATATTTGCCAAGGAAGACACTCCTTGGCAGGAGGATTGGAAGTTTCATAATTCAAAAACATAAACTCAATTTAGATCTTTAAATATTTGCCAAGGAAGACACTCTCTGCTCTTGGAGGGCAGGAGGATTGGAAGTTTCATAATTCAAAAACATAAACTCAATTTAGATCTTTAAAGTTTTCACCAACCATTTCCACAATGAAAGCCTAACCCAATAGTGTTGAGAAAAGGAACAGGTACCAGAAAAAAATGAAAAGACAAGAGATCGTAGCCATAGAAAGATACAAAGAATTCTCGATTTTGTATACCAATAACCAGAAGGGATTATCCGCTCATTACCTTACATGCAGAAATATGTAATAATAGTTGTAAAAAAAAAATGAAAAAATGGATGTAATAGAACACAATAAGAATGGCTGGAAGGACAGGGTATGGAAAATTCATGGAGTTGAAGGCTCATTTGCATTCTCGAGGCAGCCCCTGGAGGAATGGCTGGAAGGGCAGGGTATGGAGAATTCATGAAGTTGAAGGCTCATTTGCATTCTGGAGGCAGCCCCTGGAGGAATGGCTGGAAGGGCAGGGTATGGAGAATTCATGAAGTTGAAGGCTCATTTGCTGGAAGGTCAGGGTATGGAGAATTCATGAGGTTGAAGGGCAGGGCAGGGCAGGAATAAGATTGGTTGGAAGGGCAGGGCAGTAAAATTCATCAGGTGAATCAATCCCCGAAGTTGAAGGCTCATTTGCATTCTGGAGGCAGCCCCTGGGGAAACCTCTTGGTGTCTGCACAGTAATCGTAGATCATATAATTCTCTCGCACCCATTGGAGTTTTTTCTCTTCGTTCGAGTCCAAAATCTCCTGTGTAGCGAAGTTAGAAGAAGAAGTAGCAGCAGTGAAGTTGCT
>JASDQU010108138.1:34815-61925 GCA_032191745.1 Picea mariana | reverse complement strand
TATATCTGAAAAAATTGTGCTAAGTTGATGTGAGTTGTAAGACATTCTATCTTGGAATTCTGTTATCCTAGATAAAATGTTTGAGTTGGTATAATATGAAATTATCATGGGTGTTTCGGGGATAAATCCCCTATGATTTGGGCTAGAATATCACACAGAGCAGTTCCCCCACAAGAACAATCTCTAACTAACAGAATGAGTTACAAACATATAAATAACTAACTACCTAAGAGAGGAAAGAACACCTACTTGGATTCCCACATTCAAAGAAGACCTCTTTCATGAATCCAAACCCAAGTCCTTCACTCCAGCGTTTTCCTTGTCAATCTGCACTCACAAAGAGTCAATTCTATGATAAAGGTAGCCACAATAACAAATTCTTAACTGCGTTTAGTACCTATGGTCAGGATGTCATCTTTAAGAATCTAATACATACAAAGATTATAACAATGAATCAAAGACGTGAAATTGGGACAAGAAAGAGAGTTCTCATTAAAATTGAACAACAAATGACGTAAATAGATATGACATGATACCGCTGCAATACTACCCTGGAACTRACGTATTCCTTCGCCCACGCCACTAAAGAAGCCTTACACTTTCTGAATCCTCGCTTTRAACAAGTTAGGGAAAGAGAAGGAGTCTCTTCCTAAATGGGATAGGTGAGAAAGAATGATGGAAACAAAGGTTTCCARAAATAAAAGGAGAAGTCTTAAAAACTCAGGAAGGGGCTTGAAAACTTAGCAAAATTTTCCTARCATAATGATGCTTTTATGATTGCTTCCTCTCCTCTACCCCATGACATGAATTCTTACTACAAGAAATTGGTTGGAGTAGTTATGCATGGGCAATGGGAGGCCAACAATCAAAGGAACTCGTGAACCTTGCTTAAAAATTCACATCTTTTGTATTTTTTGTGCCAAAAAAGTGCATACGATAGCTGATGAAGAGCAACAAGCGTATGAAGAGTTGCATACACACTCTGATGAAGAGAAACATGGGGGTTTTTTACTATTTTGAGGAGGAATTAAGGAGGATTTTGGTCTGCAAGTAGGAAAGGGGCATAATAATCAAGCCAACAATGGGGTGTATGACTACTAGATTTCAAATTATCTATTGGATTTTTGTTGACAATTGATGTTCTCTATTATACATTGTGTTTTTTGAGTTATTTTTTATTTGGATTTGGAATATCAACTTTTTGGAGCTTTATATGAGTTGGGCTTGGATATTTCAGCTTGTTGGACCAAGGGACTCACTTGAGGATAGCTTATTTGTCTTAATTTCAATATTTAAGAGGTTCTATTTGCAGAAAGAAGAGGAGCACCCCACTTGGCTAATTTGGAAGTGGATAAAGTAGTGGATCTTAGTTTGTACTTTTTTGTGGATGGCTTTGGTATTTATTTCCAGTACTTTATCCACTTCCAAATTAGCCAAGCAGAGTGCTCCTTTGACTGATTATTTTTTACACTTTGAGGGTCTAATTTTGGCCTAAGAAAATGCAGAACTTGAGGATAATCCATCTGTCATGTTCTTATTCTTATCCACTTTATTTGCAACATGAAGAGGGTTCATTTCATGAGGATATTCTTGGTGGTTCTTGAATGGAAAATCTATGCATTAATTTGTGTTATTTTCAATCTTCTCCAATGATATTTTGAGGAAATGGGTACTCCATATGAGACCAAGTTAGATGCTTCACATGTGATATCTTTTGCATACTTAGGTAAGGATCAAACTGCCTAACTTAGGTACTTCCCTTAGGCTATTTTTGATTTGCTTTTGTACATGTTTTGCTCCTATGTAAGCCTTGCATGGATTGATGTATCCTTAGTAAGGTTTTATTTAGAAAAACAAGACACCAATAGATGAAGTCTCAAGTATAAAAAGAGGACCAAGCAAAGTAATAATTCATTGGTCTCCGGAGTCTTCCATCCCTCTATTTTTCTTCCCACAAATCTCTTTTTCTTCTACCTCATGTTAGAGTCTTTGAGCTAGAATCAAGCTCCCGAGTTAGTTGTATCTCTCATATTGCTTCTATAGAGTATGTCCGAGTGATGTGAGAAGACAAGAGTTCTAAGGCTTGGCCTTTTGATCTCCTTAGATCCTCTTGAAAGCATGACACCAACCTGAATTTTTCAGAGTTTCGTATTTGATCCATAGTTGACTAACGAATAAAGAATCAACCTCTTGTGACAACTAATTCGAGTAACTTGGTTGTGATTGTTCTATCTAAGGTAGTTGACTTTGCTTTAAGTTTATAATCCAAATGTTTTTACTAATATAAATTGTTTGCCTTGCAAGTATTCTTCTCTCTTCTACATTCCATACACATTAAATTACGGTATCATCCACTAAAATCAATAGTTATGATTAAACGAGTGTTCCATATTCATATGATTCGAGGGTTTAAATTAATTAAAAAACCGACACTAGAATATTAAATGAATTTAAATGTCATTTCTAACTCTACTTTATCAATATTACAAGCCAACTTTATATTTCAATTAATTAACCAAAATAAACATAAATCTAAATTTTCATTTACATTTAACATTATCATTATGTGATATATTTTTTTTTAAATATTCACTATTAATTAAAACATTTTTATTCCAATTTTTCAAAATAAAAAATAAAAATAAAAAAACAAACCAAACTACTTTGTAACTATTCTTCTTATTCTATGTAATTATTTAATCTTATATAACTATAATAAAATATATCTATAAACTTTACCATTTAATCATGAAATAATCCTAAATCTACTTAGTGTTAAAGTCTAATAGTTAGCTTCTCTAACCATCGGTATTCCTATTTTGTATGTTAATTGAGATCTCGTGGGAATCATTCATCTTAATGGTAAATGCCTTTTGTGTAAATAATTTAATAATTTGTCTTATTAAGTAACATATGGCATTCTTTAAAAAACATACACATCATATAATTATTTAAGGGTGGTCAAAGGGTTGATAAGTTCGTTAGCTAATTGTTCACGATTATTTTCCCCTGTAATGTCTTTTTTAATGAATGTATTAACGTTTTTTACATTTTAATCATTACAAGTGGAAAAGAATAAGCAAAAATAATTTTATAGAAACAAATTTTAAGTAAGTATTTAAATTTTATTTTTTTTACATTTTAATGAGTACTAGTGGTGGGAAAGAATAACCAAAAATAAGTTTTTATTTTATTTTATTTTATTTTAAGATATATTTTTTTATCATTCAATTACAATTCATGAAAGAGAAATATAGATAAAATCCTCCAATATACATTTATGATAGGAGATATTTTGTTTTATTAATTAGGAGATATTTTATTTTATTAGTTAAATGGATTAGTATAAATTTATTAAATATTTAAAGATAAAAAAAAGAGAGAAAAGTTGTTAAAATTTAAATATCTATCAATAATGACTTTGGTTGGTTGATAAAGAAGAGGTGACGTTATTCCCCTTCAAAGTTTAAAGCCTCTCCACTAAAAGTTTAAGTTTACCACTCATGGGTAGACACATTGGTGCATGTATATTGTTAAATGTGATAGGGCTAGGTGTAAGTTCTAGGTAACTTTGGCAAATAAATACACCCAATCATCACTACTTAGCCAAAAGGTGCTTTCATAACACACAAGACATATATTCTTCATTGAAATATCTCGATGATGTTTGCTTACACCAACAAATAACATTAAAAAGGTTCAAATCTCCACCCATGTTAGTGGTTTGTACTATGTTAATGTGGTCTTGGAGTTTGTAATTTCCAAATCTATCCATACTGGTTTGTACTATGTTTCTTGGAGTTTGTAATTTCCAAATCTATCCATACTGGTTTGTACTATGTTAATGTGGTGGTGTGTACAATGTTAATGTGGTGTTGTGGTTTGTAATGGTTCATAATTTTTTTTATGAATTAATTAAATGCAAAATTTATTAACATAAAAAATTAATAATTTTTTTTCTTATATATTAAAAATTAAATTATAATTTTTATTTTATTATATTAGCTTTACACATGATATATATGGAGATTTTTTCTACTGAATATTAAAATTTGACATTCAATCAACTTATTTTTTTTTCCAGGAGAAAATTATCGCAAATTTATATTAGGTATAAATTTTTTTATAGCAGCAACAGAAACATGTTAAACAGTCCTCCCAACAGTCCAAAATGTTGGTTTCAGGAGGAGTCAACAGTAATCTGGACAAAAAGAAATAGACTGGAAGGTATGAGCTATGAGCCAACCATAAAACTGTAGGAATCTCGAGGGGAAATCTGCCTGAAAAAACTGCTCTTCGCTGTCACAACATCACTTATAGAGGCTGCCTTCAGATGTCAATTAACCTTAACCAACCCTTGGCATTTCAAAGATATTGATGCAAGAAGGTTGACTCTCCCGCCCATTGTCCGAGTGAAAAACTGTCATTCTCCCTTCGATTTCTGATAAAGCTCTTTTTGAAAGGGCATCAGCTTCTTTATTATGAACTCTGTAGATATGGTGAACGCTGAGATCAATAAAATTTTTTGCCAAATCCACAGTTTTTTGTTTCCAGCCTTCGATGTTTACAGTGCTGAGATTGCATTTGTGATTTACCCAGTCAATGATGACCCACGAATCGCCAAGAACGTGGAGATACTTAATTGACCAGAAGGATGCCAGAGTGAGGGTTGCCCACAATCCCAACAGCTCCGCTTTGGTATTTGTACCTGCACCGCAGTTGATGAACCACTTGGTAACTCTCGATGGATGAAATCTGAAAATGCCTCCGGCCCCACATCGAAGACCATTTGTTAAACAAACAATTCATAATATCAATATTTTCTTTATTTTTTTTTTTACATTTAAAATTTTTAAATAAAAAATTAATAATTTTTTAACAAAAAATAAATGAAAAAATAACCATTAAAATCACATCAAATAAATAAATAAATACATAACTATGAGATATAACTTCAAATAAATAAGTAAATACATAACTATGACATATAACTTCAATGGAATATCAATAATATACCTTTGTAACTTCAATTACATACATAATTTATACTTTATACACATAACCTAATAAGGTAGCTTAAATCACATAGTTGGTAGTTTATACACATAACTTAATAATATATAAATTGCACTTTATACATATAACTTAATAATATATAAATTGAAAATATTAACAAGAGTTGTATGGCAGCGTAGTCCCTCTCAGGTACATAATATTATTTTTATTTTTTTTTAGTTTTAACCTAGCCACCCATAAAGTCCCGCTGGTGGTTCGTAACTGGGAGTAGTTTGGAATAAGTACTACTTACTGAGCACTTTGTCAATCAAACTCTTAGCTAATCAAAAGTAGTTTTTGAAGTCATACTCCAGGGCATTATAGGGTGTAACACAAGGACTTCTCGGGAGGTCACCCATCCCAGTACTACTCTAGCCCAAGCGCGCTTAACTGCAAAGTTCTGATGGGATCCGGTGCTTTATCGTTGGAATGATCACACCGATTTGTCAAGACTTACTTGGAAGATAGTTCCCAATAAATATTAATCTTTGTATTTTAAAACTATGTGACTTCACAATTATCAACACTTCACTCAAAGACTCAATGCTAGATATTGCACTTAGATATTGATAAGCATTTCATACATACCAATGTTTCCTATACTAGTGTCAAATAAATATTTTGACTTATATCCTCATTTTTTTCATATATTATCAAGATTTTACATGGGTAACCCATATATACTCTATGTTTATTAATTTAGTTAAATATGTTATCAACACTTTACTCAACTCATCAACTATGCTATCCAAGCATCAGTCAATTATAAATTATGCTATCCAAGCATTAGCAAAACATTCTTGTATCAAATCCACAAACTATACGTAACTTATTTGCTATGTTGTCATATCATTAGTGGATCGATTTCACAAACTAATACTTATACTTCAACTCATTAACTCTGTTATCTAGCCTTAATGGATCGACTCCACGTACCAAAACATGTAATATAATATATTCATATTTCTTGATTTTACCAATAACACTTCGATCATGGGTTCATAACCCGTGTGGTTTCTATGGTTAGAATCACATCCACGTAATTGCCACCTGGGTCTACTAGTACACCACTCCAATAAAAAATTATTGATGTTAACGCTTACTCTTAGATTATCAGTCCTTAACTCTGGGTTATAATTAATGAAATGTTATGTTAACTATGAGTTAGGGACGTGATCAGGCTTGGCGCCATTAATTTCCATCTACCATGACTGACAATACCAACAAGTCTTTTAATGGATGCGTGGAAAACTGAGCCTCTACTCTATCCTTCGTTCATTGTGTCAATTCAATAAAGTGGAGCATAGAGATAGAATTAAATGATCGCCGACACCTCTGCAATAAGGGGTTAAAGTTCTTGACCAATCACAATTTTAAAAAATTGTTTAATTTAAATTTAAAAAAAAAAAAATTCAATATAACAATGTTATACTTTGGAAAATTCGTTTAAATTTATAGTCAAACTGCTTAGTCAATGAAATTAATGTCAAATCAATAGCAAACTCATTGCTATAGTCCTGCTTTGGCAGGGACTAATAAGTGGATATATTTTTTAAGGAAAATTTTGCAATATTTCCTCTCTTTCTCAAAATATTTGATTTGGATGTAGTGTTCTTTAATTGTTAACCATAATAATAGTTGATAATTTTGAGAGTTTCGACCATATTTATCATATAATCTATGGCTTCTTCATCAAAAACATGTCTTGGGAGGATGGTTCAACCAATTGAACTAACCTTTATGGTTCGGATATGTCTATGTCTATATCTAGGTCTATGCCTATGTCTATGTCTATATATACTTTTAATTGTGTTCTAAGGAAAATCTCATGGGAAACTAAAGGGAAGCTTCCCCACATTTGTTATGGCATTTCTAATAAACTTATCAGCATAGACTATGACACCTAACCCATGGGGATTCTAATTGAGCACCTATTGGCATGGAACTAGCCAAATGCCCAACAACATCAACAACTTTGTGGTATTCCCCACTTTTCCTCAAAATATCCAAATGGAGGATGGTGTCAACCACCAATTGCAAGAATGACTAGTAGCCTTGAGGGGCTCGACTAGAATGGAACTTGTGACCTCCCCATATACAACGTGCCTTGGGTGGATGGTCCAATCAATTAAGCTAACCCTTGGAGCATTTTAAATTGAAGGACATGGGGGTAGGCTTTGATATATTTATGCATGCACAAGTCATGAGACCATTTAATATAATCTCTCTTGGTGTAACTACACATTTGACCACTACCTCAAGGTGACCCCATAATGTTAGGAACAAATCTCATGAGAATTTAACCTTTCCCACTAGTGATTTTTTTTAATTGAAAAACATGGGGTTGAGTTTTGATTATATATATATATATATATAGCTTTGGTCAAATAATTTACCCAATGGGTGCTTCCCCACATTTGTGGATGTCGTCTCTGGTAAAACCATTGGTGTAAACTAGTGCACTTCACCCAGGGGGATTCAAACTAGGCATCCACTAGCACAAAACTAGCCAAATGTTCAACAACATTGTCAACAATCGATTGAGAAAAATCCTTGGATTGGACATATATATACTCCTTGGTTTGGATATATATATGATAAGAACCCCAAGGGTTAGTTCAATTGGTTGAATCATCCTAATACACATTGTTAATAGGGAGATCATAGGTCACAAGTACAAATGTTATTGAGTCACTAGAGATCAACAATCATTATTGTGGTTGATAGTTGAGTCACCCTCCATCTAAATATGCTAGGGAAAAGGAGGATTCCTGCTATGTTTTCCTTGGAAACAAATATATGTGATAATTAATGATATTATTACAATATTTTATATATTTACACAACATTAATGAAAATTGGAATTCCAATTTTGTAGGTTATATACAATGAAATTTGAGTTGGCCTAAGGGATTCCTAAGTATAAAGATCACTAAAAAGAGAGTGAAAAGAGGTCAAACTAACTAACAATGGACTTTGAGGACATCTTAAATGTAATGATTCTAAGAAGAGAGCTTAGAATGAAAGGAAGACAACCTCAAGGAACCATGCTAACAGTTATCCTCATTTTCTATCAACAACATTTTTTGTTTGTTTATTATTTATTTATTATTATGTTTTTTCTTAGGTGGGTTGAGCGACATTTCTCCTATAAATATGGTATGATATGATTAAAGCAATGGCTTCTAGCGATTTTTTTTTTTTTTATCTATGAAACAAAAACTAATTACAATATCTTGGGATTTTTGGGTTTGAAAAATGAATCTGTGTAGATATTGAGGCTGAGAATCAAGATAGAAACCTCATACACATTGACACTTGAAATGACAATGCAACTAATTTTGCTTCAGGCTTCTTCTATTCTTATTATACTCTCCAACAATTTGACTACCCACCTCGACGAGCCATGAAAGTTGAAACTATTAATAATGAATACTACAATTGAAATTTGTGTTTTGTGAAAATTCTTTATAATTTTTTTTAAGATTTAATGGATCGAAGTTGGTCTCAGCGACTTGTAATCATTATCATGTAATCATTATCATCATATAAACATGGGATAGTAGCATTGAACAAATTAATTGRGATAAATAATAATGCCATATRTATATATATAATTTATAATCTATTAAACACATCATTATCCAAACAACTYGAGTATAAGGAAAATTGACGAACATCTTCTTGTCTAATGTATAAAATCTAAATGTTGGACAATTTACTCTACATTAACCTAACATTCTCCCAAAAACCTCTAACATTAACCCTAACATTCTCCCAAAAACCCCTTTATAAAAGATATTTAAAATTGAAAAAAAAAACAATTCACTTTTAAACACCAAATTCCAACGCTCAACTCCAAGCGATAAGAACAAGTGAAGAGAGGAGGATATTCTTTGRGAATCTAAAAGGCGTTTCTATTTGTGSAGGGAAGGAGAAATAGTTGGCATTTTTATTTGAGAAATAASCTCTATAATATATATATTGAAATGATGTCATGCTTACCTTTCTAATTGATATTTATGATGCATATAAGTAAAACCTACATCTTATGTCTCCTCCAATTTTTGTTCAGTCAAWGGCCTTGTTGGACCCTTCCTAGACATACCAATAATTCCTTGCAATAAAATAAATAATTAAAGACACACACAATCAAAATCTTACCTATTTTTTAAAATCTGCTTCACCCATTGACATCATTATAAAAAAATCCCCATGTTTGTTCTGTAAAAAAAAATAAAATAAAAGACAAAGACTTTTTGATGTCCATGGAGTTTGGTTCAAGTGGGGAGGAGGGCAGTGGGAAAGGAAGTTTCTTCTTGACCTCAAGGGACTTGCTTTCTTGCTTGATCTTGATCATACAGTGCACAATTGGCTGTCTGGAAGTCAGCTGCCCACAAAGAGGCAAGGAAGAAGTGGTGGGTGAACTTAGAAACTAAGAAATTCTAAACAATGTTGGTATCTTGGAATCTACCTCCTACCAATCAACCCAAAAGGCAGAAATGGAGTAGGATCAGGAGGAAGAAGAAAACAGGGGAGGAAGGGGATCAGTAAAAGAAAAGGTAAAGAAAGAGAGAGAAAGAGCAAAGAGTGGAGGTTGTCACGTTGTTGGTAGGCAGAAGGTAGGTGGGGCCTATGAGGTAGGTGGGGCCTATGATTGGGAAATTAAACTCATCCCCCTTTAAGCATGGGGAGAGCATGTATCACATTTTGCCAACATGTCTACCCTCCCTAATCCCAATCTCAATCCAAAATCTTCCACGAATCTTAATCGTCTCAAATCTCACTAACCCAATACGAGAAAATGGATTATCATTCATGACTCCCACACCACACACCACGCCAGAGGAGGGCCCTGCTTAGGGGGGCCGGGGGGAGCATTTATTTTTTCGATTTTGTCATAAATAAGTTAATAAAATATGGCTTGTTTTTCACCTCATGGGTAAAAGGGGGGGGACTGCCGGGTATAGTCGGGGCCAACTGAGCTGCCTGCCGCGGGGTAGACATGCAGTTATTTAATTTTTCGAATTACGGGTAAAAGATATTCGGAAATAACGGATTGAATTAATTAATTTCCCCGGGAAATGATTACGGAAACCCGTGCCGGGTGTGGATACCGGCGTAGCCGCCTTTTTATTGATATGACGTGCCAGCGTGTCACGTTCGGCCACGCTCCTCCCCCCGTTTTTTCTTTTTCGGTTCCCCCGGCCGGCCGACCCTGGTTTCCCGGCACGGCAACCGCTGTCGCCGGCGATCGGGGACAAGGAAGTAACCGGGGTTGGGTGTTTTTTAACTCCAGTGGCCGATTAGCAACTATGGCCTTAGCACCACCCACCACCAACCAGGTGTAGTGGCAACTTGCAAGCATGGGGAACGGGAGAAATCTCGCTTGGGAATCGAGAGAATTCGGCGTATCGCTTGATGGGTGTGCAGATTTCGGCGAAATCTGAAGTGGGTCAAAGGAATTGCAAGCTGGTTTGATGTGTGCTGAGATGGGTTTGTCTGGGAGTTCAAGGGGAGTTGTTGAGATTCCCAGGCCTGGTTAAGGAAGGGGGGTTTACATCAGTGCAGGTGGGTTTGATAGAAGCGGCGGAGGCGGGTTTTTGGAGAGGATATTAGTTGGCAGCTGCTAAAGTTAGTTGTGGTTATGGCTTATGCTGAAAATTTTAGGAATTTTGGTGGTAGGATGCCTGATTTGGGGGCCAATAATGGTGGTTCTAATCAGAGCAATAGCAGTAATGGGTGTGTAGATGGCTATTCTTCGCAGCCCAATGAGGGAGGGCTTGTTTTGGCACAGATTGGCGGTTCACATGGCTACCAGAATTCTTCACCAAGTAAGGCGTATTGGCTATTGCTATGCTCTGTTTTCTTTTATAGTACGTTAGGATCTCTGTTGGGCTTGGTTGAGATCTTTCCATGGGCATATGGGTTTTTTTTAAGCTGATTCATCCAGTTACAGGCCATAGCAGTTTGCTGATCTTGCCATGGTTCTTGCTTGAATTTGTGGTAGGTGCTCATGATGCACTGTACGAGGAGCTGTGGCATGCCTGTGCTGGCCCTCTTGTTACTCTGCCCAGGATCGGAGAGCGGGTGTTTTATTTCCCACAAGGTCATATGGAGCAGGTATAGTTCTGTATTTCAGTGTTTTTGTGTTTCTTCCATGGAGGGGAATGCAACATCTCTTCAATATCTGGCCATGTGCATTAAGAATCTCCGATGGAATGTTGTGTGTAGCTGTCATGACTTCCCTGTGTTGTGTGGGTTCTGTTCATGAATGCTTTTTAAGTTACTTATATAACATTTTAGCAGCACTTCCGACCATCGCATGGTCAACTGTGGCCTTACAGTGGAAGTGCATGGGAAGTGTTCCTGAGGCATCCATGCATCATCACTATGTATTTTCAAGTGGGCATGCTGGATCGGTTCAATCACCTTACATACCCTTTCTAAGATTCTAGATCTTGAGCTTAGGACTCAAATATAATTCCATGTGTATTAGGCATCCACATTCTCACCATGTCTTGGGAGGTCTGCATCTACTGCCTAAAAATGCTCAATCATCATGGTCTATCTGCTTAGAATCTCGATCATAGCATGCTCTTGCTAAGACGTGCTTATTGCAATGTGGCCATAGATTGACCAGCTAAGCATCATCGGTGTGTTTTTTGGCATGCGTTTTTTTGAAACTTACTTTTTGAATTCGGTGTGATGCATTGCAGGTTGAAGCATCCACAAATCAGGGGGCTGACCAGCACATGCCTTTGTTTAACCTGCCCTACAAGATCCTCTGCCGCGTGATCAATGTCCAACTGAAGGTAAGCTGTTTCTGATTCTGCAGCTGTAGACTACTTGGATTTGACATAATTTTGCATGGCTTCTAAGGGTCGAGTTTTGTTTCAAAGTTCTGTTATGAATAGAAGCAGCCAGATCGACACCACAATTGTGTTTCATACCTCTGTTGCTTTTCTTTGCAGTTGCCTTTACTATCCTTTGCTGAAACAGATACAGATGAAGTCCTTTGTTAGATTACCTTGGTTCCTCTGAGTTGTGTTTTACTATCCTTTGCTTCTGATGGAAATCTTTGTAGGCTGAAACTGATACAGATGAATTATTTTCTCAGATTACCTGGTTTCCACTGAGTTGTGTTTTACCATGCTGTGCTTTTGATGGCGATTTTGTAGGCTGAACTTGATACAGATGAAGTATTTTCTCAAATTACCTTGGTCCCGGAGGCAGAGGTATGTTTGCAAATCCACATTTAAGGCTACCGCAGTATGAGATCTTGACTGGAATTAGTTAGTACTATCATGTGCATAGTCACGGTATCTGACATGGTTAATGGAGTCTATAATCTAAATACTGGTAGAGCAAAAGCCATTTATGATTTCATACATAACAGAAAATTAACTTTTATCATGAACTGGATGTGCTAATATGAAGTCGCCCCTTTCACAGCAAGATGAGTCTTCTGTTGACAAGGAGCCTCTGCCTCCACTGCCTCCAAAGCCTTTAGTGTACTCTTTTTGTAAGACGCTCACTGCATCAGATACAAGTACCCATGGAGGGTTTTCTGTTCTCAGGAGACATGCTGATGAATGTCTTCCACCTCTGGTTGGCCTTTTGTACCATCTAATTCTTGAATATATGCGTCTGATTTTACCTTGAGTGCAGGTTGAACATATTCAAAAACCGTTTGCACAGCCTATCTAATGATCATTTTCTTCTTCCACAGGATATGCTTCAGCAACCTCCATCTCAAGAGTTGGTGGCCAAGGACTTGCATGGAGTTGAATGGCGTTTCCGACATATCTTTCGTGGTAGGATTTACTGCATTTCCTGCTAGGCTGTGTTGACCTTGATTTGAAGATGATTATTGATTTTATAAAAATGTCCACGAGATTATAGACCTATGGGATGGGAGGTTTGTAGCGTGAGGTGGTTTGCCTTTTCAAATCTGGCTACAAAATCCTGAGAGGAAACATGAATCTAAAGCAGGTCTCTACCTCCTTGCAGCCACAAATCTGGCAAGTTCTGCTATTCCATTCTTTCTTGGGCTCCCTCCATCTCCCTGTCTCGCACCTTAACTTGTGCTACCTTGTCCTTAGTTGAGCCAAGAGTTGCTTTTCCCTCCAAGGCATGTTTAGTGTGAGGTATTCTTGCCCTCTGATATCTCCTTCTGGGTTGAAATGTTTGATTTAGTACTGATGTTTTCTGTGTCCTCTTTTTCCTCTTTCCCCTCTGGTAACCATCACGTATGTGCCGGTTTAGGGCTGCACTATCTCTGGGGCAAGCCTCTTCATTTATGCCCCAGTCTCTCCCATGTATTCTTCCTTCTTTGCAGCATTTCCTTGCTGAGTTGGTGAGGTAATTTGCTTCTGTTTAATTCTGCCACTCTCTGCAGGTCCAGCCCTGTTTCCACCAACAGAATTTCATATTGTGTGGAGTGTTTTAATGGTAGAGTCGAGGTGCCCATGTGTTTCTGTGCTCTTTCAATTTATCTCCATCTGCTTTTTGGGATGCCTAAGCCCGATAGCGCACACCCATAAAATATCACCGGGGTAACAAGGGCTTGGAAGAGAGCAATGGTACGTAAGTGTTTGATAGTCTAATCTAGGAACTTCTGAATCTCAGATTTGACTATAGACAAAGTTGACTTTAATCTTATAATCAGCAAGTTATAGTGGTCAAGTCGTTTGTAGTGAAGTTATTACCTGTAAACACTATATAGTGGAAGGAACACCCAACTTTTGAGCCAAAATTGCCCACTTTGGCTCAAAATACAAAGAGGATTGCAACTGGTTAAGTGACATGTTTCCTTATCCCTTGAGGATCACTTTGTTACTTGCTAGAATAAGTAATTGAGTGGATTTTTGGTATTTTGTGTGGGCTAAAGTGATTTGATGATTATTTGTAAAAGGGGAACCATTGTAGGCTAATTGCCCTTGTTGTGGTTTTGGTCCTCCGTATGATTTTATCATGTCTGTACCAGTCTGTTTGGAAACTATATAGTGTTTGCATGCAATAACTTCACTACAAATGACTTGATCACTAAAACTTGCTGATTATAAGATTAAAGTTGACTTTGTCTATGGACAAGTCTGAAATTTGGAAGTTCCTAGATTAGAGTATCAAACGCTTGTAGTCTTTCTAAACGACTAAACATTTTAACTCTGGCTGGGTGAAATTGGCAGGTCAGCCAAGGAGGCATTTGCTTACCACTGGCTGGAGTGTCTTTGTTAGCTCCAAAAGACTCGTGGCTGGAGATGCATTCATCTTTTTGAGGTTTGTTGCTTAAGCTGTGGTTGCCCTTAGGAATCTCCCTGACAATTTTGCTATCATTAATTTTGAGCTTTGACGTTGTACTTTTACAAGTTACCAAGGCTGTTTTGATTTCAGGGGTGAAAATGGTGAATTGCGTGTGGGAGTAAGGCGTGCCATGCGTCAGCAAAACAATGTGCCATCATCAGTTATATCCAGTCACAGCATGCATCTTGGTGTCATTGCAACTGCATCACATGCAGTTTCAACGAGGACCATGTTTAGTGTCTATTATAAGCCAAGGTAGGAATTGTCCATAAAAATGCTTGAAAAATCTAGGAAGTTTCCTTGGTTCGTACCATTGTGACTGTTTGCTTTAGTATATGGGGAATTCTCTGCTTCAGTTGAAGGAATTGTGAAAGTATCACCATTTTAGCAAGATCCCAAATTGTATAGAGTGGCAAGTGTTTGTTTTTTTAGTCTAAACGGGGATTGCATTTCCACTGAGTGCTTTGCAAAAAATAATATGGTAAGGGTCATATGTTTCTTAGTCATCAAGCGTCAATTATAAGGAAGTGTTTATGGTACAAAGTTAACAGTGAAGGGACCTACATATTTTGAGGAAGGGATACAATTCAATTGCATTGAAGGTGAAAACTTTGCTATTGCCTTTTTGTATTCTTACAAGGTTGCAGGTACTACAAGTAACTGTTTCAGAGGCAAATGCCATGCACTTTGTGGGGTCACTATAACTGTGGACTCTGGAGCTTTGTACTTGCAGTTAGCTTTATGCATTTCTTTTTCTAAGAAACAGATTAATGGGTGCTACTTTCTTGCCTTTCTGTCATCTGAATTTGCTTGCATTGTGCATTTTAAACTTTAAAGTCTCATTCAGTGTTTTTTCCCTTCTAACTTTTTACGCTTTTTGTTTGGATTCATGCTATATTGAGATGCAATGTGGTACAAAAAATGCCTTATATTGTCGGCATTGTACCGAATTTTCCATTCATGTATTGATGGCCACATCCATTGTCCATTTTGTGCAGGACAAGCCCATCAGAGTTCATAATTCCTTACGATCAATATATGGAGGCAATGAAAATTAATTTCTCAGTTGGAATGAGATTCAAGATGAAATTTGAGGGTGAAGAAGTCCCAGAGCAAAGGTCCTTTTATTAGAAACTTTGATTTTAACAATTAAAATTTGGTATAATTTGATGGGATGACACTCGGTCAACAGTTTGTTGTTTAATAGACTGGAGAGCAATCCTCAGCTCTATATTAGAAGCTAATGTAGTGAAAGTCCATGCTTATGTTGCAGTGGATCTCCAAGTAGTATGCTTTTTATGATTTCAATTTTCACATATATGGAGATTAATCAGTAGCTATATTATGATGTAAGAGATAGGAGGTACACATACACATACACATGTTTTAGATTGGAGGATTATGTGCTTGAAGTGTATCCACATGGTGTAGCTGTACGTGTATGGCTGATGTGTGTTTCTATCAAGCAGATTTACTGGGACCATTGTTGGAATATGTGATGTTGATCCTGTGAGCTGGCGAGATTCAAAGTGGAGATGCCTCAAGGTATCTATGGTGTGGATTCAAATTTTCTATTTTAGGTTCGATGCTTTTGCTTGACTTAGATGTTTGCTGGTTTCTTCTTTTTATTGTTTTCTTCATTTGGTGGACCTCAGGTACAATGGGACGAAATATCAGCAATTGCTCGACCAGAGAGAGTTTCCCCGTGGAAATTAGAATCTTCATTAACTCCAGTGGCAGTGAATTCTCTGCCAGTAGCCAGGGGCAAGAGGCCTCGGCCAAATATATTACCTTCATCTTCCGATTTATCAGCGCTTGGTAGGATTATTGTCTGCTACAATAGCCTTAGAGAAAGACCGTATTAAGATTCATGAGCAGTTAGTTTTTCTGAATTGCCGTATTAAGATTCATGAGCAGACAGTTTTTCTGAATTGTTTTTTGTGGTATTTTTGACTCAGACAAGGCCTCAGTGGATTCTACTCAGGTTCACAGGTTTCCAAGGGTCTTGCAAGGTCAAGAAGTTATGACCTTGGGGGGATCTTTGGGTGACAGTGACTTGGAGAGTTGTCAGAAGATGGTTGTATGGGGATCAAAACTGGATGATGTTAAAGCAGAAGGTATGGGCTGTCAAAGACGATTGGTTTCAGAAAATTGGATGCCGCCACTTAGGCATGACTCGCTATATTCGGATGCTTTCCCAAGTTTTCAATCCATGGGGGAAGTGCCAGAATACCGTGGTTCATTAACAAATAGTATCCTGGAAGATGGCCAGCAGTCAAAGCTTTCAAGAAAACAGTTTCAAGACCAAGAGGGTAAAATTGTAGATGCATCAGGACTGTGGTCAACAAGTTTTCCGAACAGCTTACAAGAAATGTGTGAGTCAAATAGGAAGATGTCTGTGACCTCTGCTGCTCAATCCCACAATCAGAGTGGAAATGTAAGGTGGACTGGCTTGAATGGCCACCCACAATTTTCAAATATTGGAATGGAAGCATCAGTAGGAAACTGGCCGATGCATATGATATCACCATGCCAATCAGAAGTTTCAGGAGCACATGGTGGTGTGGATAGGAATGCAGCCAGAACCCTGCAAGTCAGTAACACGGGAGCAACTGAACAGCAGCCTAGTTTTGATCTTTGGGAAATGTCTAAGGGGGCTGAAGTTGTTTCACGTCAAATTGATAGCAACTGCAAATTATTTGGTTTTCATTTGATCGACAATTCAACTGGGGGTGAGCTAAACCCATCAAAGATCAGAGGTTCTGTTAATGAGGAAGAGTTACAAGGTGCTGCCCATGCTTCAACAGAAATTCTTTCACAATTTGTAGAGCCTGACCAACAGTCAGAACAAACAAAAACAGCCAAGTCTGATGTACCTGCTGGAAGCTGTGAACAAGAGAAAACATCTCCAAGATCATCCCAAGAAACACAATATAGAGCTTCAGCTCAGAGTAATCCTACGAGGAGCTGTACCAAGGTAAATTCATTTTACAAATACAAATGTTGTAATTGCAACATTTAGCAACTATTTTCCTTAAGGGCCCTAGAAAAAAATGTTGAAAGATGACCTTGATAGATGTTGTATTACATTATAAAGGTCACAAGTTCAAATCCAGAGGGGGGGGTAAGGTATGTATACCTCCGTAGACTTCAGTAGTCAAATCGCTGTGCAGAAGGGGTCCCCTGTCCCACAAATAAGGGGGTCTCATACACCAATTTGGTGTCTGGCTTGGCCGTGACCTTAAAATTAGATTATTATTATTACAAGAAACAATTATTACCAATTACCCATGTTATAGAGATCCATCGTAGATTAAGATGCTACCTAAGGACATAACACCTTTGAGGGGAAGAAATAAGTTTAGAGCTTTGTAGGTTTTCTATGTTATTGAAAAATTCTGATCGCTGGAATGCATGTCTTGTATTACACTCCAGGTACACAAGCAGGGTAGTGCTCTTGGGAGAGCTGTGGATCTTACAAAATTTGAAGGCTATACAGACCTTATTCGTGAACTTGAGGTGATGTTCAATTTTGAAGGACAACTGCAGGATGCTAGCAAAGGTTGGCAGGTTGTCTACACAGATGATGAAGGAGACATGATGCTAGTAGGAGATGATCCATGGCAGTGAGTATCAATGCATAGTATTCTTCTCATGTTCTTCCAGTATGTTTTTTAGTAAGTAATTCCAATACTCTGGTGCATTTTCTGATTTATATTTGAATTTTTTTGTTTGAAAGCAGAGAGTTCTGCAGTATGGTGCGCAAGATTTTCATATACACACGCGAGGAGGTTGAAAAAATGACTCCTAGGGCACCCCCAAACATGAAGCTTCCAGGGCATTCTGAAGAGGAAAAGGTTGCGAGAGAAACCCCTACCCGGTAGCCAGTGCTTGAAGAAATTCTGATGCCCGGCACTTTTAATATTTGATTTATAAGTCTGTCGTGCTTAATTGCAGCCACTAGATTGTGAATTGGCACATTTTAGTGAGCCACTATAAAGTGCTTGGTATGCGTTGTCTATATTTTTGCTTGTTTTGTCTGGTTTCAATTTCAACTTGAACGTTGAAGGAACTGTTGCTCCAACAAATTTGGTTTCTATATAGACACGAACATTGAAGGTCTTGTTGCCCAGTTGACGATGAGGCTTATATGAGCTGTATTAGTTTTACTGAAGAACTGGAATGAGGATGTGATACAATCCCAGTTTAAGAGGTATTTTGTTTAGTGACAGACTATCGACTAGCTACAGAGACACTATCAGGCAGCAGCTACCTGTGGCCTGTGATCAATATTTTTGATAGTTGCTCTCCTTGTGGAAATTAAAGGAAATTTTAGTATTTTAACTTTTCGTTTGTGTAAAGTATATTAGTTTCGATGGCACAAGCCAGATCTGCATTCAAAGGCACAGATCATCATGTTCATTTTGGCCTCAAAAATTAAAATACATCAACATAGGTCAGTGTTGGTCAAAAGTAGTGCCTTTCATTTTTTTCTAGACAGCTACCTTCTCTCGACTTTTGTCATTGAGAGATTGTGCCTTTAAGGCAGGTTTCGACAAAGTAAGATTTTGTGGAAATACTAATTGTTAATGTTCAAATGGTCTTGAAAAATCAGCTAGTTAGGGCCATTGTATTATTCTCCCAATGTAAAGAAATGACTTTTGAGTTTTCTGATTTTGGTCTTCTGAAATATATGATGATGCATTAACTTTGAGGAGAGAGAATAGACCTTTTCTTGATATGCTGCTTACATTTATTTTTAACATTTACCTGTGATCCATTTACAGGTATAACTGGTTTTAAAATGCATACAAGAGGAGATGTTATTATGGTTTCAGATGGATGGAAAACATACTCACATTTGGCAAGATCAAGCTTATTTGTTAAGCTTATTTGTTTTCTGCTACTTGTAAACAAAAGCCAGTAGACAGTGCATCATCGTATGCTCAGGGCTTGAACTGAGATCATGATCAGTTCAAATTGCAGCGCACTGTAGTAAGATCTTCGAGGACATTTTGTTTTCTCTTTATTTTGAATGGGTGAAGCTTAGGGCTCAAATGCAACTCCATGCTTAGCAGTTGCTCATGTTCTCATTGCAGCTTGAGAGCTTTGAGCCAACTTCATAGTTTGAAGGCCTTAGTTAAGAGGGAAGAGCTGAAATTGAACGAGTAGAATTTATTAAAGCCTAGAGTGCAATTTACTATGAACACCATCACATCTCAACAATTAAATAAGAGTAAATTCCAAATATCCACGACAAATCTTTGCAACAAGCTAATGGGAAGGGCCTTCGGGTCTGAGTGCAATGTTTGTATTGCAGTACTATTTGTGTTAAATACGAGTACAGACATAATTCTAATCTTCTTACTATTTATGCCTTGAGCATTAAGAATTATAACTATAAAGGGATAGTGCTCCTAAACCATCGTGCAATCGTGCCAAGCAATCTGGTGATCCATGCTGTCAAGCTAAGTCACATGGCACAAGGGCACAGGACACGGTTTACACACATACATTAACAAATTACACGTACAAAAATGAAATATAAACTTAAAGATTCAAATGTTCTTAGAAACTAGAACATTTAAATGATACAAATTCAATCATACAACTGGTTACTACTAACTAGTACTACAATGATGATCAAATGACAAACACACAATAAATTAGAACACAATTAGAACCATAAACTGTAGTTTTCTCATTAAGTCATCAAAATTAAAATGTACTACATAGATATTGAGTCACTAATACTATAGGTGGGAATGCTAATGGCAAATACCAAATAGGGTAGATATTAGAACTGTAGATGGAAGAATTTCATAGCTCGTCATTGTCAGTAGTCCTTGTCAGGACCATCAAAATTAGTATCACTGCCACTGCTCGCTCCTCGCTCCTCGCTCCTCGCTCCTCGCTCCTCTATACTCTATATCCAATCCAATTTGTCTTTGTTGGTGTGGAGGATAATTCCTCGAGAGGATCACCATCATCAAAGTGATCGACTTTATTAGTGGTTCATTAAGATCCAAGTTGGCTAATGCCAATTCAACATTGTTGTCCAAACCCATATCATCGGGAAACACATCCCACATCTTTGTCTTTTCCTTCAACCACTCATGCATGTAAATAAGATGAAGGTTAGTGTGCATATACACCATTGTGTATGTTTAGGATTGCTCAAGTTTTCTCTTCAAATTGTACAAATTTCCATATGTGCTCCGATTCCTTTTGCAACAAGGCGATGAAGTAACTTGAGAGAGGAGACTCGTGGTTAATTGTTGTAGAAGAGGGCATGCTGCCCCATGAGTTAAAGCATAGGGTTTCTTAATCCCTTTGTCTTTGAACACATCAAAGCCTCCAAATCTCCTAGTGTCAATGGAAAACTCCATGAAGCCCTTGTCCACCTCATCGAGGGATGCTTTATCTTGATATATCCTTCCAAATGCATCCTTCCTCCCTTGTGAAATCTCTCCATCCATGTGAGGAGGGAATCTGTGTGAAGGCCCACCATTGAGCCAATCCATGATTGTAGTATTTGGGATCCAATGAGTGAGCCAAGCAATGCAAAGGTGTGCAATTCTTATACCACTCGCTGATAATAATATTTTGTATGATGGTGAATAAGGTCTTTGCTAATGTCATATACTCAGGTCCCTCGTTCATTAAAATAATGGTTGTCAAGGACTCAATCATAGAATCCGACCCTTCATAAGCCTCTCCTAGGATGAGCTAGCTCGTGTCTACAAACTACAACAAAGATATGACAAGTTCATGATTTTAATGGTAAGATCTACCCTCTCCCACCAACCATCATCTAACATTGTATGTTGACATTTTTTGAAAAAGCTTGATATGTCTTTCTCCAAAAAGACCAAAACTTTGAAATAACTATGAACCCAAGAACGGTCTTGATCTCTCAACCTCTTAAGCATGATGAATGAGGAGACAAATTGAGTATCTACAATCTTCAACAATGATAGATGTGTACTCTTTGTAGATTGTGAGGTCATTGATATGGTTTTGTACAAAATTGTGGATATTGCGTGTATCCTCAATAAGACTTCCCATCCATGTTACATCCGAAGCAATAGATTTAAGTGCTAAATTCAAAAATGAACAATACAAGGTGTGCATATTTAATAAGACTTCCCATCCATGTCACATTCAAAGAATGAACAATAGATTTAAGTGCTAAATTCAAAGAATGAACAATGCAAGGTGTCTAAAATATTTGTAGATATTTAGCTTCCACAATCATGCCGACAACGCTGCAAACATGTGCATTATCTGTAATAGTTTGCACACAAAAATCAACACTTATATCTTCAATAGCTTTAATGAACAACTCATCCATATATTGCACATTCTTGTATTTTTCAAGACCATCCATCACTTTTAAGAAGACTGGTCCATTTAGGTAAGACACCATGAAATTGATGAGTGGATGGCTCGTTGCATCCATCCATCTATCAAAAACAATACTAACACTAGATGAGGGCCATGATGATTTAATAGGCTCTAGGATTTTATCCATCTCTTTCTTTGCTTTAACCAACAATGTGGTTCTAAGCTTCCTTGAATTAGGAGGCACATACTTGGTTGGGCTCTGTTCCTCTGAACTAGGAGACACATACTTGGTTGGACCCCGTTCAACTAGAGTTCAACACATCTCAATAAACCAAGGACACTGTGCAACATTACATGAGATGAAGTTAAGATAGAAAAAAAACCCAATGATAAGAGCAACCTCATCTCACATCTCTCGCTGAAATATCTTGTTCATTGGATCACCACTTGAAGTTGTTCTCTTTCTTCTTGGCTAAATTGCATTCCCACTCCCAAATTGAAATCCACTAGATGACTTCCTCAAGAATGGAAGAGGATTATCATTTTTGGTTTTCCTACTTGTTGTTGCCACCTTTCCCAAGCCAACATTATCCTCTCTTTCCATTTCTTTCCATTTGGATGCACTCATTGATTTACGTGGTCCAAGTCCACAACGTTGGCCCAACAAATGGCCCTTAACTTGGTAATATGTGCTCTTAAATTGAATATGGCAGAAACTACATGTTCAAAGAACATTCCCTGTCCCCCTTACCTTGGCCCCGAGCCCTTGATGTCTTGTAACATACTTCCACAATGGATATTTGTTCTCTTGAGTTCGTTGTTTAGCTATAACAATGTTTTTTCCAGCATTAGAAGTTGTACTTATAGTAGAAGGAACACTAGCAGAGGAAGATGAATTTGAAGGAGGGGGGCAACAACAACAACAACAAGGACATTCCTAATTTTCCTTTGAATTTTTCTAGCTTCCCTTGTTGATTGAGCTATGATTTCTATGAAATGAGGAAAAACTTAGTGTGTTGTGGGAAAAAACTTGAAGTCTAGTTGACAAATCCACTTGCCTAGCACTTGGAATCATTTTAAATATGCAAATTAACCCTCAACTGCACACCAAGACACCTCATAGCTCCAACCTTAAAAAAAAGTGAAAGAATGAGGGGCTGCATGTTTTTTGAGAGGCCCACGGGACCCTTTTTGCGGGATGTGTCTTGAAATCGAGACACGATTAGGGCTCGTGTTGGACACGAGTTTGACATGTGCCTTGTTCATAGGACACATCTCAAACTCGTGTTCGACACGTCTTATCGTGTTTGTGTCCAACACAAGGGATACAGAGACGCATGGCCCTAAGGGCGTGTCCATGTCCAACACAAGGGATATAGAGATGCAGGGCCCTAAGGGCGTGCCCTATTACTTAGGTGCCAAATAATTTGGTGATTTATCTTATTGGCCTGTGAAAATTTGCACTACAAACCTAATATTTCATGATATATATATATCCAGATTATCAATTCAATATTGTTATAGGACAATTTGTTTTAAATATGTAAATGACCAAAGAGACCATGTAATTATTCTTAACCCCCCAAAAATGAAAACACTAATATAATTTTTCATCAAAAATTTCTATATATATATATATATATATATTGTTTTTATAATTTTGAAATTTAAATTCTATCAATGAGTATATATATTACAAAACTCGTTGATTCAAAACCAAGTCCTACATCAAAAATATGTAGAGTTTGAACTAGTCATATAGGCATAATGAAATACTAAAATCATTATATTAATTCAAACCACTTAGAGCCCAAAATAGTCTTATAGGCATAATCAAATATTAAAATCATTATGGACTAGAAATATGTTATGTTAATATATACATACATGGAGAAGAAAATATTGGTCTCATGCAACTGATCTCTGAAACTCAACTCTCATTAGCCATTCGAAGCATTGAACTTGACAAAGCACCTAGACCCAATGGCTTCTCCATCTTCTTTTACAACTTCTTTTGGGACACCATCAAATCTGAGCTTAAAAGAATGCTTTGGTATGTTCATCAAATCTTAAGGTTATGGGGGAACACGATTCCTCTTTCCTTGCCTTAATCCCCAAAGAAACAAACCCCACCTTCTTTTCTCGATTTTGACCAATATCCCTATGCAACTCCTCCTATAAAATCCTCACCAAAGTTATAGCCACTCATTTGAAAAAAGCTCTCCCCAAGCTTATCTCCCCAAACCAAGGTGGCTTCATGCACGATCGACAAATTGTGGACAATATAGTTCTTTTCCAAGAGGCGATTCGCACAAGTTATCAGGCCAAAGACAAATGTATGGTAGTTAAATTAGATATGACAAATGCATTTGATCGTGTGAGGCACTCCTTTCTTTTTCAGGTAATAGAACACTTTGGATTTAGCTCAACTTTCATAAGATGGATCTCAACTTATATCAATAGCCCATGGATCACCCCCTTGGTTAATGGTATAATTTCAACATTATTTCAAGTAAGCAGAGGTCTCCACCAAGGTTTCCCTCTCTCGCCTCTTCTTTTCATCATTGTGGTTGAAACTCTTAGCAGGAAGTTAGAGCAAGAGCGTGAGATTGGGAACCTCTAGGGACTTCAAATTGTCCGAGGAGTAAAAAATATGAACCACTCACAATTCACGGACGACACTCTTCTTTTGGGGCGCGCCTCAATCACCATTGCTTCTTGATTTAAAAACATCATGGACTCCTTCCTCGATTCCTCAAGTGGAGATGTCAACAATAGAAAATTTCAAGTCTTTGGATGGAATGATTCACCTCGGACTCCGAGGGCCATAACTCATGTCTTCCAATTCTCCATAGTAGAAAATTGCTCCTCCTTCAAATACTAGGGATCCCAATCTCCCTCAAATCATCTTATTCGTAGGTCTGGCAACAAGTCCTTGAAAAAACCAACAAAAAATTAGCTCAATGGGGTACTCAATGGCTAAATCCAACTGCACGAGTCATTTTTATCAACGCTGTTCTATCAACTCTTCCCATATACCAAAGCTCTGCTCTTCTAGCCCCAAATTGCATGTCCAACCAAATGACCAAAAGAATCAGAACCTTCCTATGACAATGAGGGAAAACGACCCACACAAAATTCCACTTGATCAATTGGAATCAAGTAACGAGTGACAAAAATCATCGAGGACTAGGTATCAGTGAACCAAATCTCATGAACTTAGCAATGGGAGCTAAAATGCTTTGGAGATTGATCACTGGGAAACTCACCCGATGGAAGAAAGCTATTTGGAAAAAATACTTAAGAGGAAACGTGCTCAAAAGTGTCGACCTACATGTAAAAGTGGATACAGGATCTCATATCTTCAAACTCCTTGCTTCCAGAGATTTAATCTGTGCCAAGCTGAATTGGACTCCAGGGAATGGGCGTAGAATCAACCTATAGGACAACCAAATAATGAAAACAAAGAGATGCCCCCTGCTAGAGCCACTTCTCCCTCTTCCCTCATGGATAAATGACCAGGGCCTCCTTACCCTCTCTGATCTCTCTGCTTGGATGAGTGATGGTTTATGCGGCAACTAGAAGAAGGCATCACCCGCAAAACACCTCTCAACTTTTTTCGACTCCTTTCTTCTTACTCTCTAGGGTTGCACCCCTATAAATTGGATTTCCAGTGATTCACGAGGATGGGGGAAATTAGTGTATACTGTCAAAAAAGGATATTAGTATCTTGTCGATGCAAAGATCCAACACCCTTGCTCAAGCTTGTGGAAAATGATCTGGCTCACAGATGACATGCCAAAGTTAAACTTCTTTTGTTGGCTTCTGGCCCATAAAAAAATCCTCACCTCCAAAAACTTGCAAAGAAGATGTATAAATGGTCCATCATGGTGTGTTCTCTGTCAAAATGATGAGGAAAGAATCTGCCACATATTTCTTGAATGCCAATACATCAAGGAAGTTTGGAGATTCACCTTGGGGTCACTATTACAAAGGTTGTCTTGGCCCACTTCAGTCTCTGATTTCTTTATCCGTTCAGGGAACCATTACCTTGGGAATTTCACTAGCAATCCTGTCCTCAAGCGGTTTTGGGTTGCTCTACCAAAATATATTTTCTAGAGCACATGGCTAGCTCGAAACAAAAGAATATTGATAGGAGAAATCGCTAGTCCAAAACAAACAACGATGAGAGATTGTGCTATTTTTTTCAGAATACATGAGGTCCTAGGTTCAATAGAAATAGAAAAATATGGACACGTAGGAGGCCAATTGGATGTCCTTGTTCCAACTGACAAATAACCTCCATCCCACTATCAATCCTTCAAGCAGCATGCCAAAATGGGCCTTATGTYTATCAAAGGAAGCTTTCAAAGATTGCCAATCTCAACAACAAGACCACATTTTATTCTTCGAGCTTCACSAAGCAACTYAGGGGAGRCATGCATGAGGGGGGGAGGGGGGTAATCAAGCATCCCAGAGGTCATACCATTATCAAATACAAATGGGGTCTTGTTGTAATGACTAATAATGAGGCAAATGCTTTCACTCTTTTTGAAGGTACTAGGATGGATTTTTCAAACTAAATTCGAAGGATTAATATATGCGGAGACTCCATGATTCTAATCAGGGCTATTTCCAATCAAAACATTGTGGGGGGCAACATTTATAAAGGTGTTATCTCGTAGATCTTAGCTCTTCTTCACAAATTTGAAAGCTTCTCTTTGTTCCACATCAAGTGAGATCTCATTTCGGTTGTGGACCAACAAGCAAAAGAAGGAGCTAGCCTAAGAAAAGGTGAAATTAAGATTAATGAGGGCATTAAACCCCTCCCCATCCCTTAAATGATATGAAGAGGGTCATATATTTACTTGGGGTTCAATGGCCTTGGGTTATTAAATTCGCTCATAACAAAGGACGTCGATGTGATCCCTCCATTCAATATTGCGCATGTGGGAACGTTTCACCAGACTTTGGTGCAATGGGTAAGGTTCATTTTTGCATGCAGCTCTGCAATTCCGACTAGACTTCGTTTGGAGGTAACAATATACTCTTGGAGAGCAAGCTTTGGCTTTTCGTCCTTTCTCTAGTAGGTCCCCATTCCTTATCTTGCAGTGGTTTTTTATCTCTCAGTTCCTCTAGATTTATAATTGGGGGAAGTTATGTCATAAGCCAACTTGAGATTTATTCTCCCCTCGGTTTTTTGGGATGGACTTTTGGAAACATCAAGAAATTTCCGAGGAAATCCATTTCTCCAACCAATAAATCCTTGGCTTTATTTTATTTCCCTCACTGACCTCAAATCGCCATTGCTTTCCCTATTTGGGCTTTGATTTTGTCAACCTCCCCTTTGGTCTATGAGCTCTCCTGTCCCACTTCCCAAAACCACCATCTGGATCACTTTG
>JASDQU010108137.1:123660-134347 GCA_032191745.1 Picea mariana | reverse complement strand
ACATTATGAACTTTCAAATTTGCGAGAAGTGCAAGTAGATATGCCACGAGTCCAATTCGAGCTAAGATATCGAAGGGGCCACAAATCCTAGGCACCAACTTTGAACAGTTTCCTAGCTTTAATGAACTTCTTCTTTCTTTGACTTTTAAATACACATGATCTCCAAATTGAAATTCTTGGTGTCTTCTTTTCATATTTGTGTAACTTTTCTGTCTGTCATGTGCCTCCTTTAAATTATCCATTTCCTGAAAAATTTATAGTCCCACCATAAGTCTGTCAATTGGGTTGTCCCAGCTAATCGGAGTTGTACACTTTCTGTCATATAGTACCTCAAAGGGGCTCATCTTAGCCAATGTCTAATAACCATTATTGTATGGAAATTCCACTAAGTGTAGGTATTCCTCCCACTTACTTGGTTTTGTCCTTACATACATTCGTATCATATCTTCTGCAATTTGGTTCGTTCATTCAATCTGCCCATCCTTTTGTGGATGGTAACTTATGCTGAAATTCAATTTAGTATTCAACCCTGCAAACAATTATTTCCAAAACGTAGATGTAAATTTGATGTCTCTATCCAAAATTACCATTTTAGGAATACCATGCAGTCTAAAAAATTATTTCATAAATATTTTAGCAATGTTAATAGATTTATAAGTAGATTTGACAAAAATAAAATATGCAAACTCGCTAAGTTTATCGATTACTACCATAATTGAATCATTCTGTTTTTTAGTTTTAGGCAAACTTGTGATAAAATCCAATGAGATAGTCTCCCACTTCCATTCCGGTACAGGTAGAGGCTGTAATAGGCCGACTGGGTGCTAGTGTTCAACCTTCACCTGTTGACAATCTAGGCACTTAGATAAGTATTATGTTATCTCTCCTTTCATATTAGGCCAATAGAACAACTTCCTCAATGTTTTTACCATTTTATGGTATCCCAGATGACCAGATTATGGCTTATGGCGTACTTCATCCAAAATTATTAGCTTTAATTCAGTGGAATCTGGTATGTACAACCTGTTTTTAAATCTTAGTAATCCATTTCTATCCAAACTCGTATATTTTCTGTCTAAATTTTCTGCATTATTTTGAAATTCTATCACTGTTTTGACGTATTTTTCATCATTATTACTTGCAACCTTTCTCCTTTGCTCAAAGTCGCTTTCTTCCCTGCTAATGTTTATCTCAAACAACCCATGAATTCTTCTACTTACGACATCTGCCACTTTGGTTTCCTTACCCTTGATGTTTCTTATCTTGAAATCGAATTCGCTCAAGAAGGCCAGCCATCTTGCTTGCCTTGCGTTAAGATCTAGTTGACTAAACAAAAATTTCACACCATTATTATCAGTTAGCGACATAATTTTTCTACCCATTATATAGTTTCACCACATTTTTAATGCATGGATTATAACTTCTAATTCCAAGTCGTGAGTGACGTAGTTTTGTTCGTGATCTTTTAGTTTTTGTGACTCGTAAAAAATAACATTCCCTTCTTGAGTTAGGAAACCTCCTAAACCTTCTTTTCTCGCATCTACACAGACTGTGAAGTCTTTATCCGAGTTTTCTACCCTTAATATGGGTGTGGTTGTTAACAGTTATTTTAACTTATTAAAACTATCCTCACATTTGTGCGACCAAATAAACTTGGTTCCCTTTTTCTGTAGGGATGTTATAGGGTATTCAATCTTAGAGAATCCTTCTATCAATCTGCGGTAGTACCCAGTGATTCCCATGAATGACCAGATATCCACTACATCGTTAGGGATAGGCCATTCCATGATGGCTCTTATCTTCTCTGGATTGACTACAATACCCTCTTCAGATATCACATGTCCTAGGTATTGTATTTTATTTTGGTAAAAGTCACATTTGTCGAATTTTGTATACAGGTTGTGTTTTCTTAATGTTTGCAATACTATCCTTAGATGTTTTTCATGTTCTTCTTCCATTTTTGAATACACTAGGATGTCGTCAATAAATACCAAAACAAACTTATCCAAGTACTGACTAAATATGCTATTCATTTAAACACATAAATGTTGTTGGTGTGTTAGTGAGACCAAACGGTATAACCACAAATTCATGATGTCCATATCTCATTATGAACGTTGTTTTACTTATGTCTTCATCCTTTATTTTGACTTGCTGATAACTAGATCTTAAATCCAATTTAGAAAAAATACTTTCCCCTCCCACTTGGTCAAACAGATCATTGATTTTGGGTAGGGGATATTTATTCTTAATAGTCATATTGTTTAATTGTCTATAATCAATACATAATCTTAGAGTTTTGTCTTTCTTTTTAACAAAAAGGACTGGTGCTCCCCACGGTGAGACACTTGGTCTGATGTATTCCTTGTCCAACAGTTCTTGTAGTTGAATTTTTAACTCTGTTAATTCGGGTAAACTCATTATGTAGGGTGCCTTAGATATAGGGACTTATCTAGGCAACATATTGATAGAGAAGTCTATCTCTCTTCTTGGGGGAAATTCAGGTATTTCTTCTACAAACAAATCTCTAAATTTACGTAATACGATAAAATATTCTAGTATAGGTTTATTTTCTTTTTCCAATGGATTTGTCACTTGGATAGCATAAGTTTGATAACCTTTACTCATGCACTTCTTAAACTGCATTACTGAAATCTACCTAATTGAGACTGGTTTTCATATGCCTTGTACCGTCCTAGCAATGTTGTTTTCATCTCTGTAAGTAAGTGATTTTTCATAACAATCCAAAATTTCTTTATTCTTATCTAACCATTCCATTCCAATAATTATATCGTAAGACCCTAACAGTAGAATATTCAGATTTAACTTTGTGTTTTGGCCATCTAAACTAAATTCACAATCAACAATGAAAGTTGTTACTTTTCTTTTTGTTCATATTTCTAGTTGTACTAGACAAGATTTTGTATGATTTACTTTCCTAAGCTTGTTTGAATCCACTACACTAGGAGCAACATAAATCAAAGTAGCTCCCGGATCAATTAAAATAGAAATACGATTATTATTAACTTTACCTTCAACTTCCACTACAGTGGACTAGTGATTAGCTTGTCGTCCATCCACAACTACATTGATTATGTGTAAGCTTATGCCCACCTCTCCCACTGTAGAGGCCTGTTGTGGGTTTTGAACCATGGTCCTTGCTGCAAAAGTTAAACACAGAGAGTTCCTCCTTAAGTGAGGTTCTCCACATTCCCATCATTTTAACAGTGCTCTGGGGCTGTCCCCAAACATCTTGGTTCCCAGATTAACTGGTCTACCTCCCCCTTTGGTGTTTTGGTTAATGGAGTGGAAATATTTCCTTGGGAAATTCTTTGTTTCATTATGGAAAGAGGTTGATTAATATCCCTTCTTACCTTGGTTCATTTTGTCATGTTTCTTGTATTTCCAAGCCTTGGGAAGTTCAGACCATTGTTTTTATTGATCGTAACACATTCGGGCCTATCTAAAAACTTCTCTTAATGTCTTGGGTTTTTTGAAATCAGTTTTGTTCTTATAGGACCGTGGTAAGAAGCTTAGGAACCACTAGATTTTTACTTTGTCTTCCCAGATATAAGGCACAAACCTTAATAATTCAAGGAATTTGTTTATCAGGTCATCCATTGTCATTTGACCGAGTCTTAGCTCATAACATTATTTGGTCTTTCTCTCACAATAAATTTTTTATAAGTAATGTTTCTTAAAGTATTTCTTCAAATATGACGATTCCATCTGTTTTTCCTTTAATCCCTTGGCCAACTTCAGGTTCTTCCACCATATACTCGCCTTTCCTTTCAGGTTATAAATGGCCATTCTGACCTTCATGTTGATATAATAATTGTAGATCTGGAAATACTTTTTTACGTCTAGTAACCATGCTTCAGCCTCCTCCCCTATCCTAGATTCTTCGTCAAAGGTGGATGAATTAATTTTCTTAAATTCTCTCTCCAGGTGGTCCACATGTTTCCTCTTTCTTCTTGTGGTTGTTTTATTTTCTGCTTCCGGTGTGTCTTAGAAAGAGTTGTTATCATTTTCTTCTTCAAGACCAAAATTCTTGGAGGCTCTTTTACTGACCTCTTCTTCCTCGTCGTTGTCTTTTGGGCTCTTCTTTGTTACTATGTTATGCAGTAGTACTTCATTTATTTCCTGTTGATCATTGTGTGCCTTTTTTAGTTTCTCATTGTTTGTCTTGAATGCTTGCAGTTCCATAATAAGATTCCCCATGGTTTCCAGAACCTGGGTGGCGGAACTTCCTTCACTATTCTACCCAGGCTCTCCAAGAGGTCCTTGATCGAGATTCTCCTCAAGTCTGATCTCCTTTTCATTCTATGTTGCCATTATCACAATACTTTTTTTTTGTTTGTAACAGTAAGTGTTTTGTTAGTTTTTTCATTAAACAAAAAATCATGTACTAAACAAACATTTTTGGCCCTGTTAAGGTCAAAGTGTTGTAACCTTTTCTCTGATGCCATATGTAATGTACCCCAAAAATACCAAATAAAAAAAAAATTGTTAGGTGCATTAAAGATTCTTTACTCTGTTATACTTGATTGGTTTACAACTAAAAATCGTCAATATCAGAATATTATGTAAGCTTACATGTCATTACAAGTGACTAAAACTAGTTGGCCAACCTTTCATTTAGTTGTTCCTATTAAAATAATTTAGTACATGTAATAACACCTGTCACAAAAGGTTAAGGTTTAGACTATTCATAAAACTATGATCTAGCTATGTCATATAGTCTAAAGTAACTCTAGCATACAGAGTTTCCTACCCTTATCAAGGGATCCACAAATATGTTTCACTAAATTTCCTCCTTTAAACAAGTCCTAGTACTCTCAACTTCATATCCAAATGAAGGGTTACCTCAAGATTTATTGCAACAATCCCATACATTCAATCTCCTTTTCTTTATTATAACCCCTTATGATTCCATGTGTCCAGAACTTATTTAATGGTTGATGTTAGATACAAAACTCATTACCATAAAGTTCCTATATCTAAAGTTATACAAGGCAATGTATTTTTCTTGAGTTTACACAAATGACTTATCGTATGTCTTACCTGCGGTGTTTAACCTTTTTCGCATACGAGCCTTCTTGCAATGACTATACACTAACCAAACACGCACTTTAATTGTCAACAATGGTGGTTGTTCTTATCAGTTTTCTTTGTTAAGGCTTTCAATACAGTAGTTAGTGGGACTCACACATACCCCAGTTGGAAAAATGACAGGTTCACACAAATAAGGATATTTAACGTTGGAGTTGGAAACCCACCTAGCATGACAAGTCATAACCTTAATGCTTACTTTCCATCATGAAAAACATTTGATTCAATGACAAGGATTAGCACTAGTAGTGTTAGTGGGCTCGGTTCAATGCACAATTAATACATGTCCGTAATTAACATTAAATCATTTGGATGAGAGTTATGAGGTTTTCTGCACAAAATTGGTTATATGATTATCATGACCAATGGGAATATGCCATGAGCGCATATTAACATGGACTATCTACCCAAGGAATACATTCGCCATTACTCTGTGCACGAGAGTCACTTGGGTTACTAATGTTCCATTTCTCCTTTGGTTCTTGTGAAATTTCATAAAAAAATCCTACGTTAACCTCTGCAACACTGTTCTTCATGTAACCACTGGCAACGAGGGGATTCCTTCTCTGCGTAAGGCAAGAAAACGTTACACATCCGACTAGTTTCCTCCTTTACCAAGTATGTTCGCGAAAACTCCATCGCTTGAGTTAACTCTAGAATGTATGGAAGGGTCAGTCGTATTTTAAGTTTTTCTTTGTATTTTCATCCATGCTCTAGATAAAACGCCCATTTCCTAACTCATGGTGGCTTACAACTTTATCTCTTCCTTGAGGGTAACCACCTGCTACTTAATGATTTCATTAACTTGTAAGCCATTTTACACAGGAGGTTTTTAGTTTCGTGAATAAGGGATAGTCCCGAAATGTTGTTAGGGTTCTGTCAACAAGCAGATAACCTCGTTTGTTTCTTTAATATTTAGACTTGTATTTTAATTTGGAGTCAGTCACGGTATACCTATCGCTGAACTTCCATGATTAAATCCCTGTTACAGTGACCCTAAAAATTTTGCATAAGGTGTTATGTGTGAGTAACTATGCACTAATGCTCTATGAGTATTATACTATGTATCTCTTTCATTTGTAAGGAAATGAGGAGGCATGAATTCCTGAACCCCCAATTCTTAAAGTTGATAAAATTCCTCCCTGGACCAACTAGGATTCATTTTGTTTTGAACCCATGGCATAAATTTATAAAGGAAAATCACTTGTGTTTGTAGCGAGACTCTTCTTTCCCATAATGCGCGCAGGTATTAACCTATCTGCGGTACCTTTCTATTTAGTTTTGTATAATCTATACAGGACATTCAAGATCGCGAGGCCTCGCTTGATGTGAATAATTTAATTTCCAGGGTTTATATTCTGGTGTAGAATTCACCCTAAATTCACTATTCCTGGAATATGTGGTTATGATAGGTTCAAAAATATATTCTGGGTTTTGTTTTAATGCTCGGTTATTATCTGTGTGTTTTTATCATCAATTCGTAAGTTTGATCATTATGATACCAGTGTCCCGTAACCCTATCTATAAATTCAATATGGGAAATAATACCTCTGTGGGATATCATTTAACCTATACAAACTTTATTACTATGGAAATTTTGTGGTTAAATTGTCAAATTTCACTTTGTTAGCGTAAAGAAAAGAATCTTATGTATCCATAACTTTGTTCTTGATTGCATTTTCCTTACCATAAATATGTAGGTTTAGATAAATGTGAGAACAATATCTCGCAACCCTATATGTGGTCTGAATTGGGAAATTATGTGGAACATGATTTATACTGTGTGTTTCTTTATAGTTTATGCTATATATACTACATGTTTAATAACACTCTATCTACTTGATACATTATGAACAATTGATTTAATTTCATTCAGTTACAATACTAATGATGGGACACTTGTTTTCATTGCGAGGGTACCCATCAGTTATTTCAATATCCACTCCTCCCCTTCGAACTATGGATAGTTCGCTTTAGCGACATCGACGGGAAACATGCACCCACGCCAACCTCAAGCTAAGTGTTTTTCCTGTGTGGAACCTTCACTATTTTAATTTTGTGGATTCTTCCTGAACATCACTTTATCTTCAATATTTAAATTTCGTTGACTTTTTTCTTAACACTAATTACTAATTCTCGATATCCTTGCAAGACTTAAACATTCGTAGTCAACGAATCAAGGAAAACGCCTTGCTCGGAAAAGGTATTTGAGTTATGATTCTAATGTTTAGTTTGAAGGTTCATACTCGAGTTTCAAGTGGTATTGGGTCCTTACCCAGGGTATTCTGTTTGTAAAGATTTGGATCCAAATCCTATGTCTATACAGATCATTTATTATCTAATTATAAATTGGCGCACATATTTTTCTACAACTCAAAACGAATGTTGTTACATATTTGAGCAGTCCCTGTAATATGTATTATATAACTTTGAAACTTTNTTTTATGGTTTTATTGTGGTATAAGCAAGCTGTAAATTTGTATGCCTTTGGTACAGTCTTATCAATAAAAGCTTATTTGAAACTTCTGTGGTCCAAGTGTCGATAATCCTTCTATGTAAGAGTATTAAATCTGTGTGTCTATATATATATATATATATATATATATATAATTCTATTATTGTCTTTGTTTCCAGAATTTCATTTGGCGTTTACCACAGTTCAATGTTCCTTAAGTTAAATTCCTATACTTATATGTGTATATCTATATACATGGTAACAATTATAATTCCCAAGAAATAGTTCTATTTCCTTGAGCTTGGCTGCATATCCTATATATACATATAACTACATAACTCAACTTCATTAACAACTAACATCCACCATAGCTTTCTTAACTTTGAATAAAAACAAGCTGCAAGGATTTATTCTACAATTCATTTCATTCTACCAGCTAGAAATCAACAAACCATTTGACAAGGAAATAAGTAGATATACATATCTGAACAAAGTGTTGGGACAACACATGGAATAGCCAAGTTCCACCCAACTATAGAATAGAACAAACAAACTGGTTGCCCTGTTCACCCCCTACCCTGACCATGAATCCATGAGAGTGAACTCTAATACTCTTGTTTCACTACAGTCCTCTTCAAATCAGAAATTCCCCTTGCCTCACACTCGGAAAAGTTCTCCTAACAACAAGCGATATCTTTTCTCCAACATACTAAGAAGTGTCTTGCCTCCTCCCATATGTTGTATATGAAAAATCATCTTGTGCCTAGGTCATTTCCCCCTTTCAGAATTTTCGCAGCTTTACAAATCCCTAATTTTCAAGGGCTGCCAATGGCCAAATTCCTCATTTTCCACTTGTAAAATTCATCCTTGAAGTATTTCAAGCCTATTCCCCACTCATGGAGTCATGGTCCACTGATTTCAACCTGGTTGTTCCATCTATCCTTCAACAATTAATATAAAAATATTTGTCTCTTACAAGATTCATAGTCAAAGAGTTGGTTGGGCAAATCAAATCTTTTCCCAACAGTCACAATAATTAATTACAATTGATCAAATTCCAAATTCAAAATTTCTATAAATGGGAATAATTTTCCAAATTCGAATTTGCCAAAAACGGAAATAATTTTCTAAGTGCATATAGACTTTAATAATTAATTACTTTTGGGGATATTACAGTACACTCATCACTTCACTTTATTATTTAAATAATTTCTTCTTTGCAACCACTTTGACTACTTTGACCTTTTGGGGTTTCTAGATGATTCATGAGGTTTCTCCAACTTCACATGGCCATAACTCTCTAACCGTGAGGATTTATGTGATGTTCCACATACCACCGCAAATTGTATGACATGTATTATCCATCTAGAATAGTCTTACCCTAAAATATATTAAAAAACATACCATTATACATCAAACAAACTTGGCTCCATTACGCAAACCTTTGTGCTATTAGAATTCGCTACCAGAGTTTCTTCAAGGGTTAAAATCAATGAAAACCAACCCAAATAATCATAAATATCCCCCTTTGGCATTGATGTCAACACTCTTATGCAATACTGAATTCATATCACTCATGCTTCCCCTGTAATCATCGCTCCCCCTAAAACCATGCCTTTGTTCTCTTTTTCCAAGAATTTACCTTTTTATATGATAAATCTCTCCCCTTTGTCATCAATGGAAAAGGTATCTTTCCATCCGGGGTTGTTCCCTCTGACTTAACTCTTCCTGAAAATGATCTCCCAACATGAATTGTCCTCTTTATGGTGCTTCCTCTTGTAAATATAAGACATATAAGATAAGTATTTAAAAGCATTCATTTTGGAGTATAAATTACTCTGAGCCTCTGGCAAATATACTGAAAGGCTTCCCATGGAAGCGGTTTTGTAAATATGTATGACACTTGTTATTTTGTGCCCACATATTCAACTTTGATGTTCTTCTCTACAACTTGGTCCTGTAGAAATTGATACTTGATTGGAATGTGCTTCGTCTTGGAGTGCATCACCAGGTTCTTTGAGATATTAATGGTGTGTGTATTATGACAATAGATTGGAATGGACTCATCATACTTAGCCTGTATATCTGTCAATGTTTGTTTCATCCATAGATCCTATGTACAACATCCTGTGTTGGATTACTGAGAGGGGGGGTGAATCAGTGATAGAGAAATTTAATCATTTTTAACCATACAATGCAAGTGTTGTATGAGTGTAGCATTATCATCCAATAATTGCAGAGTAAATAAAAAATGAACAAATGAGAAATTATACACATACACAATACACCAATGTTTTTACGTGGAAACCCAAAGCGGGAGAAAACCACATAATGATTTTTCTTATATGTATTGAAGAATTACATTCATTGGAAGCACCAACTTCCTTTGTTTTCTAGCTACAACTGGAAGGAGTATCCAACCTCCTAGTTTCTCTGTCTACAACCTGAGGGAAGCTTCAACTCCCCAATTCTCTGGCTACAACGAGAAGGAGGCTACAACCCCCTATGTTCTCCGGCTACAATCGAAAGGTGGCTACAACCACCTATCCTTGCCCTGTCCAACTACCCTGAAATATAAATGTCAAATGTAGACAACATATCATTGTCATTGAATCAACCACTACCACTATCAACCAATACCAATAACCTGTAACAATCTGTACCAATCAACCTACACCAAACAACCTGTACCAATAACCTGAACCAACATGTACCATGAATTAACCATGCATCAAATTCACATCAACTATGAATCATCAAGATGCACCAACATAATCAACTATAAACCTCATGTATGTGCCAACTCATCAACTACTTGTCTCAACCATGTACCCAACATGTACCTCAACAATATACCAGAGACATACACCAATATAACCATAAAAAGTTCATCACTCTAACCATAAACCAAATACCATAAACCCTTACATCAAACCATGTGCCACAACCTTATTGTTATGTACCTCAAGATAAACAAACAACTTCAACAACACATCACAACTAAACAACCAATACCCATATGCCAAATACCAACAACAAATTATGAACTATATCCCTCAACAAATTTGATATATGTAGCAATACTGAACATCCAATACCATCTCAAGAGTTAAACCCTAG
>JASDQU010108137.1:91729-107387 GCA_032191745.1 Picea mariana | reverse complement strand
ACCTGTGTCCAAAAGATATCTGTAAATTTGGAATCCATTATCATTGCTCAAGCCATTTCCTATATTGTCTTGTTCTTTCTTTCAACAACTCCATTTTGTTGAGGTGTCCTAGCAACAAAGAATTGCCTATTTATTCCATGCCTGCTGCAGTAGTCCATAAGTTCCTTTGAAGTGAACTCTCCTCCATTATCATATCTCAAGCAATTGATTTTTGAATCCATTTCATTTTCAACCATTTCCTTATAGAACCTAAAGTTTTCAAAAGCTTCTGATTTATTCCTGAGAAAGAAAATTGCAGTCATTCTTGTATAATCATAAAATAATAACATAAAGTATTTCTCACCTTTTAAACTCTTTGTTGTAGTTAGTCCAACTAGATCAATATGTAGAATTTCTAGTGGCCTTTTTGCTAAGTATTTTTTTGATTTAAACTTGGTCTTTGTTTGCTTTCCTTGTTGACAATGCTTGCATAAAGTGTTGGTTGGTTTCTTGATCTAGGGAATTTCTCTAACTGATTCCCTTTTGATGAGTTTGATAAGGTTATCAAAATGTATGTGACTCATTCTTCTATGCCATAGAAAACTTTCATCTTCCTTTCCTAGGAAACACTTTTCATTTCCAATTTCACTTCATACATATATGTTGCTTGAAGTTCTCGCAGCTGTTGCAATCAATTTTCCTGAACCTTCTTTCCTTATCTCGCACTTTTGTGAATCGAAAGTAACTTTATCACCTTGGTCACAGATTTGACTCATACTTAGAAGATTATGTTTCATATCTTCTACTAGTAGAACATTTTCTACTTTGGTATTCTAGTTCCCAATTCTGACTGTGCCTTTTCCAATGATTTTAGTTGAATCATCATTTATGAAGGAGACAGGTCCATCTCTTTCCTTTCTTAATGTAAGAAACCTGTCATGTGTTTTGAACAACCACTTTCAACATACCAACCATGTTTCTTCTTCTTAGCTTGTAGAGAGAGTTTGCATTCTTCATTTCTATATTCATTTTGTTTTCTTATCCATGTCCTTTTCTGAGGTTCATGTCTATGGTTGTTGTTGTTCTGTTGTGGTTCTCTAGGAGGGACTGTCATTCTGCAATCTTTGGCCATGTGTCCAAATTTGTTACATTTGTAGCATTCCACTTCAGTGGTCAAAGATTCAAACCTATTGTAACTTCTTCTCTGTGTTTCACTAGGCATTCTTGGATAACCCTTTTTTGTATGACTTTCTAAGTTGTTTATGTTCCTATTGTTAGCTTTTCAATTCACAGCTTTATGTCCAAAATTATTACATGCATAACATAAATAAAAAAAGATAGTTTGATACCTGGGAGTTGAATATCTTATGAAAGGAGGTACTCTTATAAATCCTTCTTCTTCCTAAGGCCTATCTATTTTTGTGGGTTCTTGATTTTGAAATCTAAATCTTCTTGGTGGAGGAGTGTCCCTGTAATTTTCTTTGTAGACCTTCCTATCCCCTTTGATTTTTCTGCATAGATTTTTGGATATGTTTCTTTTTTTGTTGCTTTGGAGCTTGATCCCTTTTCTATCTAATTGTATCCAAGTCTAGACTTGTCACGATGAGTTTTTTGATTGTTGATAATGTCATTCAAAACTTTTGATTTGTTCTGCATATTTTTTTTTTGAAGATCATTTTTTAATGTACCAATTTTTTCTTCCAAATTTCCAATGATCTTGTCTATTCCTTCTAGTTTTTCTTTGAGTGTTTTTTCAATTCTTTTATCTTCTTCAATTTGAACCTTCAAATTTGCGATCATTTGTTCTAGTTCATGAGTGTCTTCTTTCTTATCTAGTTTTGTTCGTAGTTCCTTGTTTTTCTTCTTTTCTCTTTTGATAACTTCTATGGCACACAAAAATTCTTCTCGGTATTCAACTTCTTCCTATTCATATTCTTCTTCAGCCTCTTCATATTCTTCTTCAAAGTCTTATTTATTAGAGTCTTCTACTTCCATGAATAGAACTCTTTCTGTCTCACTGTCATTGACTTCATCTTCATCTAATGATGAGATGTCTTCTTTGGTGCATAAGTTTTTCTTGAAAACTTTCTTTGTGGTTCTTTTTCCTTTATATGTTTGTTTTCTATTTGAGTAACCTTCATAATTTCTCTTTTTCTTATGAGGACATTTGTTAGCAAAATGACCAATACCATCACAATTAAAACAAATCAAAGGAATATTACCTCTATACCTGTTGTTGATTTGCTTGTTCAATATTCTGACAAAGTTGGTCACTTCTTCATCATCTTTTGAGACGTCACTGCTCCTTCTATGCTCTTTTTCTTTTTTCTTTCCCTTTTTCTTTGACCTTTTGGATGATCTGAAGGTTGCTTCTTTTATATATGGATTTTCCTGTTTAGTTCTCATTTCATATGTTGTGAAGATTCCATATAGTTCATCCATGCTTATTGATTTTAGATATTCTTTTTGTTCTAGTGCTGATATCTTAGGGTCAAATCTCATAGGAAGAGATATTAGTACCTTTTGAACAATTACAAATTCTTTGATTTTTTCTTCCAATCCCAAGATTGCATTTATTGTTTCATCGACTCGTAAAAAGTAAGATGTAATATTCTCATCTTCCTTCATATTTATTTGTTCAAACTAACCTTTGTAAGTTTGAAGCTTTGTTGCTTTGACTTTTGAATCTCCTTCATAAATATTTCTAAGTTTGTCCCAAAAATTTTTAGCGAATTTACAATGTGAAACTTTGGTGAATATTGATTCTCCAACACCATTATAAAATTCATTTGTGGCTTTGGAATAATTCGGATCGAGTTTCACTGCTTTATCATTTGTTGGCAGAACTCTTGGTGTTGTGTATCCATCTACAATTGATTGCCAAAATTCAAATCCTTGTGCCTCTATATATGTCTTCATCCTTATGCTCCAAAATTCATATTTATGTCCATCAAACGGTGGTATTCCATTTTTATAGATGTTGTTTCTCTCCATGATCTACCTTTCAGTGGTTAAACTGGTTTTTGAAGGAACCTGCTCTGAAACCAATTGTTGGATTATTGAGAGAGGGGGTGAATCAGTAATAGAGAAATTTAATACTTTTTAACCATATAATGTAAGTGTTATATCAGTGTAGCATATCATACACTAATTGCAGAGTAAATAAAAAAAGAACAAATGAGAAATCATACACATACAAAATACACCAGTTTTTTTACATGGAAACCCAAAGTAGGAGAAAACCACATAATGTTTTTTCTTATATGTATTGAATAATTAAATTCATTGAAAGAACCAAATTCATTTGTTTTCTAGATAAAACTGGAAGGAGGCTCCAAACCCCTAGTTTCTTGGGCTACAAATTGAGGGAAGCTCCAACTCCCCAATTCTCTAGCTACCACCATAAGGAGGCTACAACCCCCTATGTTCTTCGGCTAGAAACAAAAGGTGGCTACAACCATGATGCAGGAGCATATCTCACATCAAGCGAGCCAGCATGGAAGGCAAGAGACAGTTGGACGAGCACCAGCACAAATTTTGAAAGTCACCTTGGAAATTGTTGCACGAACATTAATGTGAAAATTTAATGAAGCGCACTTGTATATTGTAAATGGACCTTCAGCGGATTGCTCTCGTCCTTAGTAGGTAGATGGCATTTATGGTAGTTAATGTAAGGTAGATAGAAATTTAATTCTAGATTAGACAGCTTTAGAGCGCAAGAGGGAAACGAGATATATACACCCTCATTGTGCATTTGTAACATTATTGAGCAGGAAGAACCAGAGCGTACAGAGAGCTATGTAAGAACACCCATGTACATATATTTGAATTAATAGAAGAAGTTGATTCAAATTCATGGTTTTGTGTCTGTTCTCTGTGTATTGATGTTGATATGCTCATGAATGTTTGCTTCCTGCTGTACATTTTATTTTATATGTTGTGTATATGATTTCATGCTTTGAGTTGAAGTCTGAGAGGAGAAGGAATGAGTTTCAATTGTTTCTTTATCTGAGCTAAAATTCCTGCAAGGAGTGTAGTTGAAGTGTCCACAAGGAGTGCATTGACAGAGGGTTCAGGTAGTTTAGTTTTTGTTCTCATTCACCCACCAGTACAGTTGCGGACAGGAGCCGTGCAAGGAGTGCGCAGGCCGAGTGGAGTTCAAGTTTGTGAACCTAAGAAGAGAAGTTGAAGGACTGTTGTTGCAGATGTGCACAAAGTTGAAAGGGTTCAAGCACTTGAAGTGTTTGAAGGTCTGCCACAAGGAGTGCATGCAGGGACATTTTGGAAGCTCAGAAGGTATAGGACCTTCGTGTAATCACCAAGTGAAAGCACTGGGAGTTTGTGCCATGGAGTGTTCAAGCAGGTGTCGCAGGTTTGTGTGCAGGAGAACGGGTTCCATGGAGAGAAACACTTAGTTGTTTCGCAGATTCCATCAGGAGGAATGGAAGGATGGAGTTCTCTGAGGAGAAGTCGCGAATCTCCGTGAGCCGTTAGATTCCATAAAGGTGCAAGGGAGATACGCGATTATTCCCACAAGGTTCAAAGCTCAGGAGGGGCGGAGCTGTTGATCCGAGTCACAAGGACTATTGGATTTACACGTAGGATCATGTATCAGGGTTTCGTGGGTTGAAGTCCTGTAAACAGTGCATTAGGAATCGTGAAATCACGAAACGCGATATCCCGACGGCAAAAGGATAGTGTGGGACAAAAGGGTCAGTGGGAGACAGGTGTCGCGAGTCATCGAGGTTTTACAGCAAGAAGTCCCGACACATTGACATCAGGATTCGCGATCCCGCGAACTTCGAAATGCTGATGGAGTAAAGGCATTGAATAGTCAACTCACGAGTCATCAGAGTTTCGGCATATTGGGTTTTAGGAGTCGTTAAAGCAAGTTGCTTGACATTGCGAGTGCCAAATTCACGATAGGAGAAGTCCCAACCAGGGTAAAAGAAAGGGTCATCGTTGACTTATATCAGGTTTCGGAATTCATCGAAACACCAACACTCGACCACAGACCTTGCGAAGTCACAAAGTCTGATTTTTCAATAGAGAGGGGAAAATCCCGTGATAGAGTTTATGTGGGTGAAGATTTCCCAATATGGAATAGAAGAGATATTTAAGATTTATTTGGGCCATGTTGAAAAGGAATATCCTGTGAACGAACGTGCTTGCAAGCACGACTGTGTCAGTTTGGTATCAGAGCTCAGAAAGATTCTTTGCTTTCTATAGCAGAGAAGAAGAATAATTCACCATGTCGCCCAAGAGAAGGGACATGCAGTCACCTGATCCAGAGGATAGGGAAATGCCGCGGAGAAGAGGCAGTCAGGTAACAGATCCAGTCATGGAGAGACAAATTCATGATCTCCGAGCTAGACTAGAAGACAAGGAGACATCGCAAAGATGCACAGCCAGTGCGGGGGATCTGAGTGATTCTGAAAGTGAATTCAAGGTTGAATGTGAGGAGGAAGTTGCAGCTGAAGATGCATCAAACGAGCATTTGATCAAAGCTATTGCCAGGATGGGTGCAAGAGCAAAGATGGACATTCCAGTTTATGAGGGAAACTTGGATGCAGAGGAGCTTCTAGATTGGATTAGAGCTCTAGACACATACTTCGACTATGAAGATGTTGAAGAGGACAAGAAAGTCAAGCATGCTATTACATGATTGAAAGGACATACAACATTGTGGTGGGATGAACTACAAGCTGACAGACACTGCAAGGGAAAGCAAAAGATCAAGAGCTGGGACAAGATGATCGCGAAGATGAAGGCAAAATTCATCCCCAGAGACTATCAAATTACTCTGATCAGGAGGATGTAGAACTTGAGATAGAAGTTGATGTCAGTGAAGGAATATAATCAAGAATTTTTAGACTGAACATCAGGGCAGGTCATCGGGAGAGCGATGATGAAAAATTTTCCAGATATATGAATGGCCTGAGATATGATATCCAGGATGAGATGAGCATGGTAACCATTCGGACGGTGGAAGATTCTTATCAGATGGCTCTGAAAGCGGAGGAGAAGCTGAGCCAAAAACAAAGTCAAAGGGGTCGAGGCAGAAGTCAGCCCAGAGGCAAATCAATTTCCCAGGATAAATATTAGAAGCCCATGGAGGAATAGAAGAAACCTTAGACTAGAACAGAGAGAGGTGGAACCTCATAGAGAGGATATCATAATGAGCAGAGAGGATATTATGTTGAAAACAACACTTTTCCTTGTACTAGAGGTAGAGGAAGAGGAAGAGGTGGAGTAATCACATGCTTCACATGTGGGAAGAATGGGCACAAGTATTACGAGTGTCCAAAGAAAAAGAAGGACATTGGAGAAGCTCACATCGCCGAGGCGCAGAGGTGGGATGTTGAGGCCGAAGATGCAGAAGGCGGAAGATCACTGATGATGCGAAAAGTCCTTTTGACACCCGAGAAGGAGGTGGAAATCTCAATCCAAAGAACCAGACTTTTCAGGACTGCTTGCAAGACCAAGGACAGGGTATGGAAGGTCATAGTGTACAGTGGTAGCACGGTTCATGGCTACAAAAAGGACACCAGGTAACTGTCACTAAACAATGCTTGGTTGAATTAAAGATAGGAGGATATAATGATAAGATCTTATGTGATGTTATTCCCATGGATGTTTCTCATCTATTATTGGGTAGACCATGGCAATATGATAGGAATGTGATTCGTGATGGGCGAATGAACACATACACCCTGGAGAAGAATGGGAGGACACACATGTTTCTTCCGATAAAGGATAAGGAGGTGAAGCCAGAAGTAAGTAACATAGTAATTCTCATGAGTGGGAAGGAAATCTTGAATGAGGTGAATAAGAAGGAGGATCCACAATTCTTTGTGGTCAGAAAACCAAAGATCATTTTGACCAGCACAAGAGTGGATGATTTTCCAGAAGAATTTCAGGAACTGCTGGAAGAGTTCGTTGACATAATAGTGTACGAATTACCTCGTTCATTGCCACTGATCAGGAGTGTGATTCTTCATATTGATCTCATACCAGGAGCCAGTTTTCCAAACAAAGCCGCGTATAGATTGACGCCGCAAGAGATTGAAGAGGTTAAAAGGCAGGTCCAAGAGTTATTGGACAAAGGTTTGGTCAGAGAAAGCTTGAGTCCATGTGTTGTTCCAATAGTACTCAGTCCGAAGAAAGACGGAGGTTGGAGGATGTGTACTCATTCGAGAGCCATTAATAAGATATTTATCAAGTACATATTTCCATTGCTAAGGATGGATGATCTGATGGATTGCTTGAGCGGAGAAAAATATTTTTCAAAGATTGATTTGAAAAGCGGATATCACCAGATTCGCATGAGAGAAGGTGACGAATGGAAGACATCATTCAAAACAAATGAGGGTTTGTATGAATGGCTTGTTATGCCATTTTGCTTAACAAATGTGCCAAGTACCTTCATGAGGTTGATGAACAAAGTCCTGAGGGAGTTCATCTAGAAGTTTTCCATTGTGTATTTGGATGACATACTGGTTTACAGTAAGAAAGTGGAAGAGCACTTGAAGCATTTGGATACAGTTATGCAGAGACTAAAGCAGAAGAAGTTGTTGATAAATATGAAGAAGTGCTCATTTATGAAGACAGAGCTCATTTACTTGGGGTTTGTTATTTCAGAAAATGAGTTGAGGATGGATCCAGATAAGGTGGAGGTAATTAAGAATTGGCCATCACCGAAGAATATTTTTGAGGTGAGAAGTTTTCACGGACTGGATAGTTTCTACCAAAAATTCATCAGGAATTTCAGTGGAATTAGCACAGCAATGATGGATATAGTGAAGAAGTGGCATAAGTATTTTCACTGGACAACAGAGGATGAGAAAATTTTTAATCTATTGAAGAGGAAGATTATAGAACAACCAGTTTTAGTGTTTCCGGATTTCCAAAAGACATTTCAGGGGAAATGCGATGCAAGCAGATTTGTAGTCGAGGCAGTCTTGAGTCAAGAAGACAGGCCTATCGCATACTTCAGTGAAAAGTTGAATGAGGCAAAATTGAAATAATCCATGTATGATAAAGAGTTTTATGCTATCATACATGCATTGAAGAAATGGAGGCATTACTTGATCCCGAAAGAGTTTGTCTTGTATAGTGACAATCATGCACTGCAGTTTGTGACTCAATAGGAGAAGTTGAATCAGAAACATGTAAAATGGGTGGAGTATATGCATAATTTCACTTTTGTGATTAAACATATTTCAGGTACTGCTAACAAAGTGATTGATGCTTTGAGCAGGAAATGTTTGTTGTTGCAGGAGTTCAGAGTCAAAACGTTGGGTTTTGATGATCTCAGGGACATGTATGCAGATGATCCAGATTTTAAGGAGGCATATGAAATAGCTAAGAATCCATTTCTCAGAGACAAAAGATAATGGGACGAATACATGATTAAGGAAGGATTGTTGTTTAAGGGAAATAAACTGTGTATTCCGAAATGCTCCATGAGGGAGAACCTGTTGAAGGAGAAACACAGTGGATAATTGGCTGGATACTTTGGTCATGAAAAAACATTCGCAAAGCTGAGCGAATCATATTTTTGGCCGGGAATGCAAACGGACATCAAGATATTTGTAGACATATGCAAAATTTTCCATCATTCGAAGGGAAGGAAACATAAGGTAGGTTTTTATCAACCATTTCTCATACCAGAGAGACCGTGGGATGCGATTAGAATGGATTTTGTATTTTGGGTTGCCAAGAACACAAAGATGTGTTGATTCAATCTTTGTGGTGGTGGATAGATTTTACAAGATGGCACACTTCATTCCATGTCAGAAAACCAGTGACGCAACTCACATTGCTAATCTATTTTTCAAAGAGGTCATTCGACTTCATGGGTTGCCAAGGAGCATAGTTTCGGACAGAGATATGAAGTTCATAGGGAATTTCTGGAGAACCTTATGGAAGAAGCTGAGAACTAACTTGTTGTTTAGTTCATCTTATCATCCTCAGATGGATGGATAGATAGAAGTGGTAAACAAAAGTCTGGGAGACTTCCTGAGAAGCTTGGTGACAGACCACCACAGCCAATGGGACCACATATTACCATAGGCAGAGTTTGTGTACAATGACTCAGTGAAAAGGAGTACAGGGAAAAGTCCATTTCAGGTTGTTTATGGCATGCAGTCGAGAGGAATTTCTGAACTGAGGGATTCAGAACAGACTGCTACTAGGAGCGCTAGTGCAGAGGAATTCGCAGAAGCGATGAAAGAACTTCACAGTCAGGTGAAGGAGCGACTGCTGAAATCAAGCCAAGAATATAAACGCAGAGCAGATCATCATAAGAGACAAATTCAGTTTGAATTTGGTGATCTGGTTCTGGCACATTTGAGAAAGGAAAGGTTTCCAAGGGGAACATACAATAAGCTGAAGATGAAGAAAATCGGGCCATGCAGGGTCATGAAGAAATTTGGGGACAATGCTTATGAGATTGAATTACCCGATGGGATCAGAATATCTCTGATATTCAATATGTCAGATTTGTACCCATATAGAGATGAAGAAACAGGGACTGGAGGTGAGCAGCCAATGATCCAGTGGACGAAGCAGATGCCAGTTGCAGAGAAGATGCAGATGGAATGCATACTGGATAAGAAAGTGAGCAAGAGAACCAGGCGAAAGCAATACTTTGAGTATCTGGTCAAATGGAAGAACCATCTAGTTGAAGATGCCAGCTAGGAGACTGAAGCAGAAATACATAAGCATGGACAGACTGTGCGGGAGATCATGGAAAGGAGCCCATGAAAGTTTTCAAGCGAGGGAGTATGATGTAGGAGCATCTCTCACATCAAGCGAGCCAGCGCGGAAGGCAAGAGATAGTTGGACGAGCGCCAACACAAATTTTGAAAGTCACCTTGGAAATTGTTGCGCGAACATTAATGTGAAAATTTAATGAAGCGCACTTGTATATTTTAAATGGACCTTGAGCGGATTGCTCTCATCCTTAGTAGGTAGATGACATATAAGATAGTTAATGTAAGGTAGATAGAAATTTAAATCTAGATTAGATAGCTTTAGAGTGTAAGAGGGAAACGGGATATAGACACCCTCATTCTGCATTTGTAACATTATTGAGTAGGAAGAACCAGAGCGTACAAAGAGCTATGTAAGAACACCCATGTAAAGATATTTGAATTAATAGAAGAAGTTGATTCAAATTCATGGTTTTGTGTCTTTTATCTATGTATTGATGTTGATATGCTCATGAATGTTTGCTTCCTGTTATAAATTTTCTTTTATATGATGTTTATATGATTTCATGCTTTGAGTTGAAGTCTGAGAGGAGAAGGAATGAGTTTTAATTGTTACTCTATCTGAGCTAAAATTCCTGCAAGGAGTGCAGTTGAAGTGTCCGCAAGGAGTGCGTTGACAGAGGGTTCAAGTAGTTTAGCTTTTGTTCTCATTCACCCACCAGTACAGTTGGGGACAGGAGTCATGAAAGGAGTGCGTAGGCTGAGTGAAGTTCAGGGTTGTGAACCTAAGAAGAGAAGTTGAATGACTGCTACTGCAGGTGTGCGCAGAGTTGAAAGGGTTCAAGCACTTGAAGTGTTTGAAGGTATGCCACAAGAAGTGCGTGCAAGGATCTTTCGAAAGCTCAAGAGGTATAGGACCTTCGAGTAATCACCAAGTGAAAGCACTAGGAGTTTGTGTCGTGGTGTGTTCAAGCAGGTGTTGCAGGTTTGCGTGCAGGAGAATGGGTTTCGTGGAGAGAAACACTTAGTCATTTCGCAGATTGCATCAGGAGGAATGGACAGACGGAGTTCTTCGAGGAGAAGTCGCGAATCTCCGTAAGCCGTCAGATTGTAGAAAGGTGCAGGGGAGATACGTGAGTATTCCCACAAGGTTCAAACCTCAGGAGGGGCGGAGCCATTGATCTGAGTCACAAGGACCATCGGATTTACATGTAGGATCGTGTATTAGGGTTTTGTGGGTCGAAGTCCCATAAACAGTGCATCAGGAATCGCGAAATCATGAAACACGATATCCCGACGGCAAAAGGATAGTGTGGGCCACAAGGGTCAGTGGGAGACAGGTGGCGCGAGTCATCGGGGTTTCACAGGGAGAAGTGTCGACACATTGACATCAGGATTCGTGATCCCGCGAACTCTAAAATGTCGATGGAGTAAAGGCGTTGAATAGTCAACTCACGAGTCATCGAAGTTTCGGCGTATCGAGTTTTGGGAGTCGGCAAATCAAGTTGCTTGACATCGCGAGTGTCGAATTCATGATAGGAGAAGTCCCGACCGGGGTAAAGGAAAGGGTTAGCATTGACTTATATCGGGTTTTGGGATTCGTCGAAACACCAACACTTGACCACTGACCTCGCGAAGTTGCGAAGTTCGATTTTTCGATAGAAAGGGGAAAATCTTGTGATAGAGTTTATGTGGGTGAAGATTTCCCGATAGGGAATAGAAGATCTATTTAAGAGTTCTTCGGTCCATGTGTAAAAGGAAGATCCTGTAAGCGGACGTGCTTGCGAGCACGATTGCTTCAAACCACCTGTCCTTGACCTATCTAACCACCCTGAAATATAAATGCCAAATGTAGACAATGTGTCACTGTCACTAAATCGACCACTGCAACTGTCAAACTGTCACTCTCAACCTATAACAATAACCTATAACAATCTATACCAATCAACCTACACCAAACAACCTGTACCAATAACTTGAACCAACATGTACCATGCATCAAATGCACATCAACTATGACTCATCAATATGTACCATCATCATCAAGCATACACCTAATGTATGTGTCAACTCATCAACTACTTGTCTTAACCATGTACCCAACATGTACCTCAACCATATACCAAAGAGATACACCAATATAACCATAAAATTTTCATCACTCTATCCATAAACCCTTACATCAAACCATGTGCCACAACCTCATTGTTATGTAGCCTCAAGCTAAACCAACCACTTCAACAACACATCACAACCAAAATACCAATACCCATATTCCAAATACCAACTGTATCCCTCAACAAATATGATATATGCAGCAATAGTGAACATCCAATACCATCTCAAGAGATAAATCCTAGCTCATAAAACATGCCTCAAACAAGATGTTCCATATCTCTCATAAATAGACCCAAACCATGTTCTTGCCGCGATTTCTCTGCCATACTTTTTTTGCAATGATTTTTCTGCTACACTTTTTCTGCCGTGATTTTTCTGTCACGGTTTTTCTTCCACACTTTTTCTGTCGCGATTTTTCTGTTGCACTTTTTCTACCGCAAAGTTTCTGCCACGATTTTTCCATCACAATTTTTCTGTGGCACATTTCCTACCGCACTTTTCCTTCCACTCTTTTCCTTCTGCACTTTTCCTACCACACTTTTCTGACACACTTTTCCTACCACACTTTTTTTGCTGCACTTTTCCTATCGCACTTTTCTCTATCAATAATACTTTCCCAAATAACCTTTCACAAAATAGATATTCAATGATATTCAATAGGTTCAAGTGTGATTAAATAAGAGAGCCTTGTCTCTTATTTATACTTTCATGTAGCATCCTAGTTTCCTTATTTTATGGATTTATCCATTAAATTTATTATTTAAATAATTTATTTTGCAAACACTTTGACTACTTTGACTTTTTGGGGCTTCTAGATGACTCATGAGGGTTATCCAACTTCACATGGCCATAAATCTCTAACCATGAGGAGTTATGTGGCATTCCACATACCACCGGAAATGGCATGACATGTACTATCCATATATAATATTCTTACCTGAAAATATATCATAACTCATACCATTATCCTTCAAACAAACTTGGGTCCATTACCCAAACCTTTGTGCTACCTGAATTTGCTACCAGGCTTTCTTCAAGGGTTGACATCAATGACAACCAACCCAATTAATCAATATCCTGTTGCTGCAATATAATATGCTTCGGTTGTTGATAAGGATATTGATCATTGTTTCTTTCTTAGCTAAGATACTAAACACTCAGCGAAGTGGAACATTGTTCCACTGGTTCTTTGTCGATCATCAATGCAAACTACCCAATCTGCATCTATGTAGGAAATAAGTGATAGATACTTTCCTTTTGGATACCATAATCCAAACTCTTATGTTCCTCTGAGATATCTAAAAATCCTTTTCACTTCTAAGACATGTCACTCCTTTGGTATTGCTTGAAATCGTGCCACATATCCAACTTCCTGCATTAAATCTGGTCTGGATGTTGTCACATATAGTAATATACCAATCATTGACATGTATTACCTATAGTCTGTAGACTTTGAATCACAATCGTTTCTCAACTTGCAACTGGTTTGCATAGGAGTGGTAATTGTTTTGCAATCTTCCATTCCAAACCTATTTAGCATTTATCTGATATACTTATTTTGAGAAATAAAAGTTTCTTGGTTTCTTTGACATATCTTAACTTGTCATCATTACTTCAAATTCAATTTTCAAATTCATTCTGCATATCCTTTTCAATTTTCTATCTTAACTTGTCATCAATACTTCAAAAAATAATATCATCAACATAAACTTTAATTAATAAAATACTATATTGAGTTACCTTAATGTAGAGGTTGTTGTTTGCACTTTCTTTTATGAACCCTTCCTATTGTAGATATTTTGCCAATCTAGAGTACCATGCTATAGGAGCCTCTTTTAGACCATACAAGGCCTTCTTCAATTTGCACATGTAATCTGTGTTATCTAACAACTGAAATCCTTTTGTTTGTTTGATGTATACTTATTCTTCAAGTTCCTGAGTTAGAAAATATAATTTCACATCCGTATGATACACTTTAATATTCTTGGAGAATGCATAAGGTAAGAGAAATCGGATTGCTTCCATTCTGGAAACTGGGGAAAATGTCTCTTCAAAGTCAATTCGTTCAACCTATGCATATCCTTTACATACCAATCTAGCTTTTTTCCTTGTAACATGTCCATCTTCATTCAATTTATTTTTGAAAACCCACTTTGTGCCAATCACATTCTTATTATTTGGTCTTGGAACCAATTCCCAAGTGTCATTATTCTCTATTTGATCCAATTCTTCATCCATGGCCTTATTCCAAAATTCTTCCATACTGGCCTCTTCAAAACTATTTGGTTCAATCATAGATAACAGTGCTAGGTGTATTTTTTCTGGTGAATAGATTCTTCTTCTAGTATCAACTCTTGCATCCTTGTTTCCGATAATCTGATCTGAAGGATGATTATTTTGTACTCATTTTCTAGGTGTCTTTGGAGGCACTTGTTGAAATTTCTCTTCTACTTCTATCTAATCTTCTTTATCTTCATTTTCTACTTCTTGTTCATATTTTTCTTCTTCTTCCTAAATTTGTTCCATTGATTCATTTTCTTCTTCCTTTAATTCTCGTCCACCTGTTTCATCAATTGTTACAATGATGCTTTCCACAACTTTGTTCAACATGAGATTGTAACACTTGTATGTTTTTCTTGTACTTGAGTAACCAACAAGTTCTCATTTTTCCACACGAAAGTCAAACTTTCCAATTCTACCATCTTCTCTTTTGATGTTGCATTTTCTTCTGAATACTCTGAAGTGATTCACGTTTGTTGGTCTTACTTTCGATATCTCGTAGGGAGTTTTGTCATTGTTGCTTCTAAGAATTACTCTGTTTTTAATGTGAACTATTGTATACACTGCATGTCTCCAAAAAAATATTTGTCCATTTGGAATCCATTAGAATTGTTCGAGCCATTTTCAATATAATTATCATTTATTATGATAATGTTCATTTGTCTCTGAACCACTCTCTGAACCAATCTATGAATTTGTGCTCTCTTCAACTATCATATATATGTCCAAAATTTCTAAGTGTTCTTATGAATCCATCTATGTCCATGTTGTCCAAGAATCTATTGCACAACTGTCCATAATGCTGACCCATTTATCACTACTATCATGAAGTCTTCACTGCTACAACTGATCAATCTATCAAACTGTACTTATGCTAATTGACTGCTCTAGATCTATCTACTCAAACTATGGAAGATGCTTGAAGGATGGTTCTTTAGTATGTCATAGCTATCACATAGAGTCCCCCTGTCTAATATTCATATTATCTGGGAGTCTCTAAGTTGGATGGCTCAAAACAATTTCTTATCTTATGTGTATTCATCATCATATTTATTGGTAGATTCATCATCTCTCTAAACTCTGACTTCTTTCCTTCTGTCTTTGGATTCATCTTTCACTACAATGCTTGAAAGTACAATTTCTTGAACCTATTCCTTATTTATCTATCCATATTTTATTTCAGTTATTCTCCAAACCTTTCTGTATATGACATCATTCTTTTTCTCTGTAGAATTTTATTCATCTCGTTTTATTGCAAAACTTGCAATATTTGGAACCCGATATTTGTTCACCCGTTCTTTGTGTTTCCTTATCCATTTTTTCTTATATCTGATATCAGTGTTCTCTTTCATGAAAGTATCGATCATGCTTCTAAAATCACTAGCTATGTGTCCATTTTTATGACATTTCTAACATTCAATGTTACGTGGGGCCACATAGGAATTTATTTCTGGAACATTTTTATAATCTCTGCAATCTTCAACCTTACGTCCAAAATTAGTACAATAAAAACAATGACCATAAAATAAATTTGCATACCTGGGAGTGAATGATCTTATTTGTGG
>JASDQU010108137.1:48821-72717 GCA_032191745.1 Picea mariana | reverse complement strand
CTCCCAGCCAACGCTAGGGGTACTCTTCTTCCCCCTTATCCCCTCGAGCCGCAAAGGGGTCACGCACACTAACCAGAGAATCAGCTAGCTCCCAGCTTGCCTTGCAAGGCTGAGCTACCACTCCTCACCGAGATGGGTATCCCAACTCCCATAAGCTAAGTTAGACAAGTATAAAGTTATGTAGCGTAATGTTTCACATAACAGAAGAGATCCATCATCCTTCACCTCCCTCCATTATATAGAGTTTCAAAGTCCTTTACTTTCCCAAAATCCCTTTTAGTTAAATGTTTAATAATTTAATTTATAAAAATCCTCCATGCACATGTGTTACCCATCCCCTACATTCCTCCATAAATTAATTTCATTACTTAATTAATTATCCCTATTTCTCTCACCCACCTAAAATCATTCCTAGAATCGCTCCTAGTTGTCCCCATATCCACTTACAAGTTTTAATGACTTCCCCCCTTACTAATTCACTAGTTGAATTTAATTTGGAAGGTTCTTAAAATGCTAGATACCTTACTAAGTTAGACTTTCTTCTTTTTCCTTGTTTCCCATTTCTTTTTTTTTATGTTTCCCGCTTTTTCCTAGTTTCCTAATTCCTTCAGATTTCCCTCTTTCCGTTTTTATTTAAAACTCAAATGGAAGGTGTAGAAATTAACTTTTTCCCTTTTTCCCTTTTAATTAATAATTTTTATTTAGAATAAGCGACAAAACAATTATTTCCCCTTTTTAAAATTTTATCCCCCAAAGATTTTTTTATAAATTTAAAAGAATTACTCACCCCCTTCTCGACACATGATTGAACATGATTAACATTTTTATTTATTTATTTTTACAAACATAATTTTCTTTTACCGCAGGTTTCACCTAGACCTAGATTTTAATTTTCGAGGCTGGGTGACATTTTATTAGGGAAATTGTTTTAATTTTTTCTTATCAGGTTATTCATCCTAAGGCCATCTAGGTTTATTCATTTATTAATTAACAATGTGACGTGCCCTTCAAGACGCACTAGGTGCTCCAAGGGTGTCACTCGCCTCTTTCCATTTTTCTTGTGCGATGTGCCCTTCATGATGCACGATGTGCTCCAAGGGTTCCACTCGCCTCATGAATGAATTGGTAGACATCAAAAACCCATGGATTTCATACTCCGCCAATTGATATTGTGGGAGACTAAGGGCCTCTAAGGAATAAGACCCCTCCCTTATTGCGCGCCCCTTAGAATCATCGTCAGCGATTGTCGAAGTCTGCCCTCATGGTATCGTGGGTCCTCTCGAACTAGGTAATTGTTAACCTACAGTTCGAGCCATGATGTGAGTGCTAGCAGGTTGTGGAAGGTTTGTTATCCACACCTCTCCCTCAACATCATTGGTAGTCATGCGTGACCCCTCTACTCCACATGTGAGTCTGGTCAGCAAGATATCGTTAGCCTGCATCATCAACGAATCATGACAGAAATGTATCCATAATCATATCATCTAATCTATGCACTAATATCTCATATCAAACAATCAAACCCCAATAGTTCACTCCCCAACTCGATCCAAAGTCCAAGGGGTTCCATCTATGCCTCTGCATCCTCTAGGTCCAAAATCCTACACACTCAGTAAGACTGAGTCAAAAGCACCTGTCTATATCAATGCAGGAAAAAAAACATGTCATCAACCCATAACGCCTCATAATAAAAATCAAATGTTTAATAGTATAATAATATGGATCACTTGCGGGCTAGTGTCCTCAAAGAATAAGTTTGTTTAGTGCGCGCAAGAGCAGGATGTTGCACACACCCCCTCTTGGTCTAAAATTCATCTCGAAGTTTCACAGTATATAAGTGTCGATGCAATGTGGATCATAGTATCATAAGTCTATCTATCAAACAAAAATGGAAATTGATGGTGCATATCATATGCGTCCTCCCAGGTCGCCAAGTGTGGACTATAGTTGTCCCACTGGACCTTGACCTGCTCTACTGTTTGATGTTGTAGTTGTCGAATGTGATGATCCAAGATGCGGATCGGCTCAGCCGTGAGCACCCCCTCATTCAATACCTGCAAAGAACTCATGTCAATAACATGTTTAGGATCACTGATATAATGTCTCAAAACAGATAGGTGAAAAACATCGTGCATATGCCTCAAGGAATCAAGAAAAGCTAGTCGATAGGCCATGAGCCCCTTCCTCTCCACAATCTCGAAAGGTCCCATGAACCTAGGAGAGAGTTTATCTCCCTTTCCAAACTTGATTGAACTCTTATGTAGTTTAACCTGCAAGAATACTTGATCACCAACCTCGTAACTATAGTCGACATGATGCACATCGACATAACTCTTTTGTCGATCCTGTGGTTNGGAGTCATCTTAATTGTGCTTTGGTAACTGTTGTTATAAGAGAATTCCACCAGTGGAAATAATTCTTCCCAACGCTTTTGTTGGTCCATCGCGTACATGTGCAACATGTCCTCCAAGGACTAGTTTGTTCGTTTGATCTTCTCATCAGTCTCCAGGTGATATGCATTACTGAAGTTAAGTTGGGTTCACAAGGCCTCTTAGGCATGCCATGCAACCTCACAATCTCACTGATGAAAACTCTAGCGATGTCAAGCACCTGATATGTCGTACACAGAGAAATAAAGTGAGCACTCTTTGTCAGAGTGTATACTACTATGAAAATCGAGTCATGTCTCCTTGTCGTCAGTGGAAATCCAATAATAAAATCCATCAAAATAAACATCCATTTTGATTCTGGAATAGCACGTGGTTGTAGTAATTTTATTGGGTGTCTATGTTCAGCCTTTACCTGCTGACATTATAGACATCTGGCCACATAGTTGACTATGTTTGCCTTCATTCCCTTCCAGAAGAATAATGGTTTAAGGTCCTCCCTCATCTTCGTGACTCCCAGGTGAGCCATGTATACTGCTCTATGAGCCTCACTTAGGATCAAGCTCCTCAACTCGTTGTTCGACGATACGTAAATCTGATTTTTAAACCTCAATAATCCATCGTCATCAAATGTAAATCCTTCAAATCTTGGTACCATCATTGTGTTTTGACCGATAAAACCCTCAAACTCTTTGTACCAGGCATCGTCATGCTGTAAAGTTAGAATCTTTTCATGTAGTTTCGTCTGAAGAGGAAAAACCAAAAAGATGCATGGTCTCCGACTCAATGCATTTGCCACTCAGTTCATTGTTCCTTTTATGTAAGTAATCTCGAAGTTGTACTCAATGAGCAACTCCGACCAACGCCATTTTCATGTGTTTAGGTTACTTTGCGTAAATATGTGTTGTAGTCCACAGTGGTCCATCTTTAGTTCAATTTTTCATCCAACAAGGTAGTGTCTCAAACCTTCAAGGCATATATGATGGCTAACAATTCCAAATCGTGCGTCGCGTAGTTCTCCTCATGCATTCTTAGCTTCCTCGAGATGTAAGTGATCACTCGTCCATCTTGCATCAATACTTTGCCTAAGCCTTCCCTGGATGCGTTAGTGCATACCAATAAGTCTGCATCCATGTTAGGGACCTTTAGTATCGGTGCCATTGTCAACATCTCCTTGAGCCTCCTAAAATCTTCTGCGCATTTCTCAGTCCAAAAAAATTCTTGTTCTTCTTCTGCAACTCCATGATTGAATTTGCTATCTTCGAAAATACCTTGACGAACCATTGATAGTATCCTGCAAAACCCATGAAGCTACATACTTTTGAGATGTTCGTCGGCATAGGCCATTCGATAATAGCCTCGACCTTTGCTGGATCTACAGAGATACCTTCATCGGAGATGACATGCCCTAAGTGGTGAATCTTCGATTGATAAAATGAGCATTTGGACAACTTCCCATACAATTTGTTCTCTCACAGACACTGTAGTACCAAGCACAAGTGCTCATCATGCTCCTTCGTCGTCTGAGAGTAAATCAAAATATTGTCAATGAATACTTGGATGAACTTGTCCAAGTACTCGTGGAACACCCTATTCATCAAACTCATAAATACCCCTAGGGTGTTTGTCAATCCAAATGGTAAAACAATAAACATGTAATGTACAAACCTCATCTTAAAGGCGGTCTTAGGGACATCATCCTCTTTGATCTATAACTGGTGATACCCTGATTGCAAATCGATCTTTGAGAGCACTCTCGCACCCTTCATATTATCAGATAGATCATCAATCCTTGTCAATGGATACTGATTCTTGATCATTGCCTTGTTCAATTGATGATAGTCAATGTAGAGCCTCCACGAACCATCCTTATTTCGTATGAAAACAACAGGTGCACCCCATGGTGACACACTTGGATGTATCAATCCTAGGTCCAGCAATTCCTTCAGTTGCATTCTCAACATCTGTAACTCTGGGGTCGACATCCGATAAGGCATTCTCGCTATCGGTTCAGTCCCTGATTTTAGGTCTATAGTAAACTCCAATTCCCTCTCTGGTGGCATCCCAGTTAACTCCTCTTGGAAGACATCCGTAAATTCTCTCACCACCGGAAGGTGTTATATACCTTCCACTACTCCCTTCTCATTTAATGCAAGGATCGCATAAAGCTCACATCCCTTGCACATGCTCTTCCATAGCTGCAAGGAAGAGATGAACCTCAAGGAAACTCCATGGTTCCATCCTACAATCACATGTCTTTTCCCCTCATCATCGACCAAGCTTAACTGTTTGGTCTTATAGTTGAGTATCGCCTCATGCGATTCCAAACAGTCAATATTGATCATGACATCGTAAGATCCTAATACCGTGATGTACAGGTTGGCCCTGGTGAAAAACTCTCCAAGGTTAAGGGTATATCCCATAACCTTTCCTCCAACCTTCTATTTGGCTCCTGAAGCCATCTCTACGAAGCTAAACTCATCCTATTCGACTGCCTTTACCTTAATCCTTTTTAACGTGGCACCAAAAATGAAACTCTCGGTAGAACCGAGATCTATCAAAATACTAAGGGTCTGGTCAACGACGGTACCTGACATCTTGAAAACAGTCGACTGGTGCTCTGCCTAGTAGTTATTCACCACCGCATGAATCCAATGGGCCTTGCCCATATCTCCCACGGTAGTGGGTCCGAGTAATCTAGATGCTTTAGTCCTCTCTATAGGGTAGTCACGATGGTAGTGTGGCTCCCCACACATCCAACACCCCTTCTTTGGTCCATTACTCTTGGTACCCAAGTAGAAGATGACGGCCCACCGGCTTGGAATCCTGGTCTTTTCTCTTGAACAGGCCTAAATTGTTATTGTTACGGTCAACGTTGCTGCTGATGTTGTGGTCCCCGCTAAGGTGTCCGCTACTGAGGCGTCGGTCGCTGAGGTGTAGTGAAAGTGGATGCCCTCTAGAAGGCACAATATCATAGCATATGTTTGGCTAGTGTTTGATGCTATTATGCACCATATGACACCTTCTCTGTTGGTGTCGCTAGAGTCCTGCTCTGACCCCTGCTGATAAGATCCTCCTCTACTATGAGGGCCTTCTGGCCTTCTGGACGACATCATGCAAGGTGTGAGGCATCAAAATCCTAACCTTTGCATATATGCTGCCATTAAGGTCGAACACGAACCTGTTGACCTTAAGTTTCTCAATATTAAGATGCAGAGCATACCGAAGCAACTCCATAAAATAGGCCTCGTACTCGGGTACCATATAGTCACCCTATCATAAGGCATTGAGCTCATTGAGTTTACTCTCAATGAATTCCTGTGATAGGTACCTCTCTCAGAACCATTCCTCAAACAGTTCCCATGACCGCCATGTAGACCTTCATGTTGGAGGTAAATTCGTGAAGCGTAAAGCACATCACCATATTCTCCAACCATGCCTCAGTGGTTGCACAATCCGAGGCACCAAAGAACTCAGGAAATTTGACCTTCTCAAGTTCACAGTGAATTCTACTAGTACCAACCAGAGCACATGGTGGACCCTCAGGGGGTGTCGGTGCCCTAGCCTCATCTCTGTCAAAACGATTGATCAGTGCCTCAGACATGAGCTGAAAAGATCTCATCATTCCAACCACAACACCCACCACTATCTGATCCTGCCTAACAACCTGTTCGTCTCCCTGGGGGTTAGACCCCTCAGGCGTGGATGCTACTGGAGGCATCGATCGTCCTCCCCTAGCACCCTGTCCTCTTCCTTCACGACGTCCTCTAACCATGATTACCTACATGAATACAAGTCAACTCAACTAACAACATTATAATCAAAATCATATCAACGAAAGCCGTGGTGATTCCAAGTCACAGGTTGAACCCCGCTCTAATGCCACATGTGACGCCCCTTTGTTACGACTACAAGGTGAAACAACGGTGCAATTTTTTTTTGTTTTCAGGAAAGAAGGTGATGACGACAACAGTTTAACCACACCACTGACGACGAATGAAAGCATGCAATCCATGCAACAGGAAACTATGACTCCACTCATTAGCACAAGGGCAACTGGATGAAACATGTGTAGGGAAACAAGGAGGAATGATTACCCGCCTGATGCACACAAGACACACCTACAGGCTAAGGGACAAATTCCCCCTCCTGAAAAAATGGCCTTGACAAACAAGACTAGAGCCTCAAGGCGTGCAAACCAAATGCATGAAGGGGTTCAATCCATGCGCCCAAGCGAACTCACATGCTTCAACAACACTAACACAGAATGCACCGACTCTAGCCAAGTTCTTGATCGTCGTTATCCAATAGGGTGTGCCATGATCCCCTCATCAGGAATCATGTTGTCCCTAGGTGATAGAGACATCAATAACCTTGGCACAACACATCCTATATGGAACAAGGACTCTAGATAATCCGACACACTACAAACTGAATACCGAAAGGAAAACCACACCCATAACCCAACAACAGGTCGACGAAACGCTAGAGGATGAAAACAAGGGATGACATAAGCCAAAACATGACATCGTCAATGACCCAACCATTCATCCAGTCTAAATTAGTCAATGATTACAATCTATTTTAACATTGGTTACCATTCTAAAAGGGGCACGTCTAATTTACAACTAGTCATTAATGCACCCTCTAAATTAACATTAAATACAATCAATTTAGCAAGTCTAAGTAATCAATACTAGATCTATAAACAATAAATACAATCTAATCTCAATTATAAATCAAATTAGCAAGTCTAAAATTTGCAATTTAGTCATTACTCACCAATCCAATTTTAATCATTATTACAATCCATCTGGGCAATTCTAAATTAATCCAAAATCTCAATATAACTAGCCATTAACATTAAATAACAACATTAACAACATTAATGCATAATACTACCATTATAACACTTATGAACAAATTAAATCTCAACATGTGATCTAGCTATATTGACTGAACTAAAAATGACAAGCTATCAATAAAAATAAAGGAAACTGTTGGGACAAGAAAGGGTCATTAAAGAAGGTGATTTCCAAGTTGTTGGTTAGTTGTACAAAGGAAGGTACCCAAATTAGGTATTCCAGTCTATTCACATGCTGTATGCAATTACTATAAGGCTGACTAAATTAAAAACATCACACAAAGGGTTGTCCATTAATTAGTGGTACTATCAACGCTGTCATCCCATCCAGATTTACTGCCAAATTTTACTGTCAGTGGTAATTATGTACAGTGAGATCCTCATGAATTCACTACACATCATTGATAGCACTAACTTTCTTACATTAAGGCGATAGCCATTTTAGGAACTATGCATAACACACATCCATGTGAAAATCGCCACCATACCCACATGCACACACTCAGCATTGTAAATCATAGCCCAACATGCAGGCACACACCCAACCTAGGTAAGTCGCATCCCCAACACGCAACCACATGAAAACAAAAACGCAGGCATGTAACTCATATTGACGCAAGAAAAAATAACGAAAAAAACGTAGAGCAATAATCGTGGAATAATACAGTCTTAAATGACTGTAGCTCAGATCAGTAAATGAAAATCGATGCAACTATTGGTTGCATTTACAGTAATTGGTTTCATAATGTGCATAGAGTTATTGTTTTCCACGTTCTTTGGATATCAGTTTTAAATTAAATGTAAATTGGGTTTGTTGGGTTCAAACGAAGCTCTAAATATGGTCAAGAGGTTTAGGTGGGATTTTTAATAGAAATTCCCGGTGGTAATTTCAGGGTTATTCGGCAATCAAAGTTATTTATAATTTTATACATTTATATGTACAATTATTAAACGTAATTACAACATGTAAAATGTAAAACAGAGTCCAGAGAGCTGTAATAGTGTACAGATGCATTATCAGAGAATGAGGAGCAGAGTTCGCTTGAACCAAACTCAAGATGGAGTTCGAAACAAGATCAGATCAAGATTGTGGAAGCCAAATTTAATTCTGGGATGGTAAAATCTCTAAGAGATGAAACAAAAATTCAAAAAAAAACTACATGAGTTCTAACGAGTTCGGGACGTCGATGTCCTCTATGGCTTTCAAATAAACAAGCAGATTCAAGCAAATACAATGCCATATTCAGTCTGCATAGAGGCCTAAATCTAGTGCATAAAGGACTGACCAGTTTATTCGCTGAGTTTAACATTCAAATAAATTAATCTATTGAATTTATATCCAAAAAAAAGGCCCAAAGTATAATTTGTCTTCAACAATACACATTAGCAATCTAAACAATCTGACCAGAATTAAAATTCGCTAAGCAAAATTTTGTCCCCCCACAAATCAATGAAATGCAGCCGAAGAAGTGGCAATCGCCAGGAAAACAAATGAACAACAGACTTAATCAAACAAGGAATGTAGTCTAGCAATGGAAAAAGCGCAGTCCTTACTAGTGGTGAAAAACACAGTGTCAATCGTCTTCAAGGTAGAGTGCGAAGGTAAATAAAACTAGTGAAAATCCAACAAGATAGAAAAACGTAGAGGAAAAAAAAAACTTTGCCATCAATCAATAAACTTCAGGGTTAATTAATTGCATCAAGGTGCAAGGCAACACACTACCTAGAACAACCAATAAGGGTAGACGACTGGCAGGAACATCCTTCGCTTGTCATCCACACACAAAAAAGAAGGGCATTTAGGTCCATAGCTCTATTAACATCGAAGTGACGATAGTAGATTAGGATCCTGGACGACTTCTCAAGTGTGGACTGATGAGTTAGGGATGAAGAGAAAAAAAAAAAAACCGCAATCATTACAAATCAATAAAACCATAGGACAATCAAGACATGGAGGGATCGAAAGCCGAGGGAGTCAATCAACAACGAGTTTAAGGCTATAGGGAAAAACAATCATCAATTAAAAGGCTAAGTCAATCATTTTTCTTACCCAATTAAACATACAGACTAAGAGGGCAAAATATACTAATAATCTACCATGCAGAAATAAGGAAGCATACCATATCCCAAGTATCCCGCTCTAATTTTTTGTCCCGCGCTCCATGTAGCTCCCGCTTTACGATTGATGAAACTTCATCGGTACCTCTCAACCAACGCTAGGGGTACTCTTCTTCCCCCTTATCCCCTTGAGCCAAAAAAAAGGGCACGCACACTAACCAGAGAATCAACTATCTCCCAGCTCGCCTCGCAAGGTCGAGCTACCACTTCTCACCGAGTTGGGTATCCCAACTCTCAGAAGCTAAGTTAGTCAAGTATAAATTTCTACAACGTAACGTTAAGCATCATAGAAGCGATCCATCATCCTTCTCCTCTGTCCATTATATAGAGTTTCGAAGTCCTTTACTTTCCCAAAATCCCATTTAATTAAATGTTTAATAATTTAATTCATAAAAATCCTCCCCATACATGTGTCACCCATCCCCTACATTCCTCCATAAATTAGTTTCATTAATTAATTAATTATCCCTATTTCCCTCACCCACCTAAAATCATTCCTAGAATCGCTCCTAGGTGTCCCCATATCCCCTTACAAGTTTTAATGACTTTCCCTTTTACTAATTCACTAGTTGAGTTTAATTTGGAAGGTTCTTAAAATGCTAGATACCTTACTAAGTTAGACTTTCTACTTTTTCTTTGTTTCCCATTTTTTTTTTTTTTTATGTTTACCGTTTTTTCCTAGTTTCCTAGTTCCTTTAGATTTCCCTCTTTCCCTTTTTATTTAAAACTCAAATGACAGGTGTAGAAATTAACTTTTTCTCTTTTTCGTTTTTAATTAATAAATTTTAATTAGAATAAGGGATAAAACAATTATTTCCCCTTTTTTTAATTTTATCCCCCAAAATATGTTTTTATAAATTTAAAAGAATTACCCACCCCCTTCTCGACACATGATTGAAGATGATTAACATTTTAATTCTTTTATTTTTATTTTTATTTTTACAAACATAATTTTCTTTTACCGCAGGTTTCACCTAGACCTTGATTTTAATTTTCGAGGATGGGCGACATTTTATTAAGGAATTTGTTTTAAATTTTTCTTATCACGTTATTCGTACTAAGGCCATCTAGGTTTATTCATTTATTTATTAAAAATGCGACGTGCCCTTCAGGACGCACTAGGTGCTCCAAGGGTGCCACTCGACTCCTTTTGTTTCTCCTGCGCAACGTTCCTTTCAGGGCGCACTATGTGCTCCAAGGGTGCCACTCGCCTCTTTCCATTTTTCTTGTGCAACGTGCCCTTCAGGATGCACCATGTGCTCCAAGGGTGCCAATCACCTCTTGACTGACTTGGTAGACATAAAAAAAAACCTGGAGTCATTACTCCAGCAGGTCATCTTGTGGGAGACTAAGGGCCTCTAAGGAATAAGGCCCCTGCCTTATTGCACGCCCCTTATAATCATCGTGAGCTACTGTCGCAGTCTTTCCTCATGGCATCGTGGGTCCTCTCGAACTAGGTAATCATTAACCTACAGTTCGAGCCACGACGGGAGTGCTAGTAGGTTGTGGCAGGGTTGTTGTCCACACCTCCCCCTCAACATCTCTAGTAGTCGTGCATGACCCCTCTACTCCATATGTGATCCTGGTCAGCAATCTATTGTCAGCCTGCATCATCAACGAATCATGTTAGAAATATATCCATAATCATATCATCTAATCAGATGCACTAATATCAGATATAAAACAATCAAACCCCAATAGTTCACTCCCTGACTCAATCCAGAGTCCAAGGGGTTCCATCGATGCCTCTGCATCCTTGAGGCCAAAAATCTTACACACTCAATAAGACCGTGTCAAAATCACATGTCTATGTCAATGCAACAAGACAACATGTCATCAACCCATAATGCCTCATAATCAAAATCAAATGTTTAATAATATAATAATCTAGATCACTTGTGGGCAAGTGTCCTCAAAGAATAAGTTTGTTCAATGCATGCAAGAGAGGGATGTTACATTGGGGTTCCCTGGTTCTCTTTTTTAAGAAAAAATATGGAACGCTGAGGTTCTGTATTGACCTCATAAAATTAAACAAGGTTATAGTCAATAATAAATATCATTTTTCGAGGATTGATGATATTTTCGATCCACTGAAGGGAGAACATAGTTTTTCCAAAATTGAATTTACATTATACTATCTTCAACTTAGAATCAGAGAAGAAGATACTAGAAAAACAACCTTTAGGACAAGTTATGGACACTATGAATTTGTTGTGGTGCTTTTTTGGTTGACAAATGCACCCACCACATTTATGTTCCTGGTGAATGGGGTGTTCAAAGATTTACTAGACAAGTTTGTGATTGTATTTTTGGATGATATTCTTATCTATTCCAAGATAGAGGAGGAGCATGAGAAATGTTTTAGGATGGTGGTACAAGTATTGAGACAACAACAATTGTATGCCAAGTTTACTAAATGCACCTTTTATCAAAAGTATATGCATTATTTGGATCACGTTGTTTCAAAAGATGGCATAGTAGTTGATCAAGAAAATATTAAAGAAAACAATAGTTGGCCAACACCAACAAATTTTTTTTAGGTTAGATCATTTATGGGTCTATCTGGTCATTTCAAGAGATTGCTTGTTGGATTATCCAGGATTTCACACCAAATGACATATTTTCAAAAGAAAGGAGTAAAGTTTGAATGGAGTGTTAAGTGTGAAGAAAATTTCCATCACCTAAATAAATTACTAACTATTACACCTATATTAAAAATTCCATATCTAGAGGATTTTTTGGTGAGCACATATGCATGCAAGGAAGGGATCAGTGGATTCCTTGCACAAAATGGATACATAATTTGTTGTATGAGTCCAAAAAATTAAGGAGCATGAAATAAATTATGTCACACATGACTTAGAATTGGCATATATAGTACATTCTTTAAGGATGTGGAGGAATTACCTTATGGGAAGAAAATTTGAGTTCAGGACAGATGAGAGTGGTCTAAAATACTTGTTTGAAGAGTCGATGCTAAACGAAAAACAAACTAGATGTCTAGAATTTCTCAGTGACTATGACCTTGAAATTAAGCACATAAGGAAAAGGAGAATAAGGTGTACGATGCACTCACTAGAAGGGTGCATAAAATGCATGCTACAACCATTAGTATGTACAATATAGATTTAAACTATATAAAATCATATAGGTTGTAACAATATATCAACGTTATGTGCAATTTAAAGAAATCTTACAACATAATAATGTACAAGATAAATATAAGGATCAAAAATTAGGAAAGGATGGAATCCTCTTATTCCACAACATTGTTTATGTTCCTAATTCTTAGGAATTGAAATTTTTTGTCTTAAAGGATATGCACAATGTGCCATATGTTGGACATTTAGAATACCATAAAACTATTAGAGATATAAGAGGCCAATATTTTTGTCCTAGAATGAAGATAGGTGTCACTAATTATTTTTCCAGATGTATGGAATTTCAGAAGGTAAAGGTTGAGCATAGACATCTAGTAGGATAATTTATCCCTTTCCCATTCCTAAATGAAAATGCAGAGTTGTTACTATTGATTGTATTACCAAGTTTCCCAGGACAAGAAGGAAAAACATGATTCCATCATGGTAGTGGTGGAAAATATTATAAAGGTTACACATTTCATTTCAGTAAAAGTAACTCATAAGGAAGAGAATATTGAAAACATTTATATGATAGAAATCGCTATATGATGATGAGAAAACAAAGATAATTAATCAGATAATTGAAGATATGTTGAGAATGTATGTAATGGACAATCCTTCTAGGTGGGAGGACTATACCCATTTAGTTGAGTTTTCTTAAAATAATGGGAATCAAGAATAATTGAAGATGATCCCATTGGAAGCATTGTATGGAAGAAAATGCAATAGATAAATCTATGATTGGGCCAAAATTGTTAAGGGAAATACAAGAACAACTGGTAAAGATAAGACACAATTTGAAAGTTGCACAAGATAGGAAGAAGCGATTTGATGATAAAATAAGAACACATAGAGAATTCAAATTGGGGGAGAATGTTTTTTTTTTAAATTTAAATCCAAGATAAGATCGCTAAAATTAACAAGTTGTCCAAAGTTGGCAACAATATATTGTGGGGCTTTAGAGGTCTTAAAAAAGATAGGTCTAGTTGTACACATGCTAGCATTACCTGCATCCATGAGAATTCATAACATGATTCGTGTGTCTTTATTAAAAAAGGATGTGCTTGATTCTAATCATTTGATTTATTTGATTTTTATCCAGGTGGAACATGAAGGGGACGTCCGGGTGGAACTAGTGCATATACTAGACCAAAAAATCAAAGTGCTTAGGAACAAAGCCATCAAGTTATTAAATTTTCAATGAAACTACTATGGTCCCATCAAGTTATTTATTTGTCATTTAATAAACCTTGTTACTTTTATCTATCAATTTGGGGCTTAGATTTGTGAGTTGTAAACATAGTATGTGCAGGAAAAAGGGTGAAGTCTATGTACCAAAAGTATCAATCCAAAAAGAAATAATGCATTCACATCACACAAAAAGGAATTCAAGTAAGTAAAATCTAAATTTTGGACACCTTAACTTACATTCATATATCTATATCAAGATGAACAATGGCACCACATACTATTCCAAGATGTTTGATCTATGCATAGATATGTTTCTAAGGGAATCTCCTGCAATCAATAAACACTCAATGTTTTGGTGTATTAAGGAATAACAAATACTTAGAAAGAAAAATCAAATATAAAATATATTATTATCTCATTAGTTTGGGTCTCATTGACAAGGGTGTGTTACAATATTTCACTTAAGAATGAAGTGTTTCTGCACTCAAAGAAATGATTGAATAATCAAATAAATGAGTTAAAATTAGTGTGAATTAAACTAATAAACATGAAACACAAAGAAACAACACCATTCAATATAATGTTCAAATCAATTAATAAAGCACTAGTCAAACTTTTACAAATATGCTATTATACAATCTTGAAATTATTAGCCAGAAAGGAAAGAAGTAGAATCTGCAACTTAAACTAAACACAAAGAACTAATGACGAATTTTCACACTTGCATTCATGGTTTATATTTTAAGTGTAACAACTCTTGTGGTAGAACTTCACATTACATCCATATGAACTATCTTCATGTAAATATGACTCAAGCAAGATCTTGTTTTTCATCTAAAAATATATATTTAATCAAAGAAAATTGTTAGACCACAATAAAATCAGTTATTGGTCTTTTGGGTCTGATATTACAAAAGGATTGAAGTATAAACTTTCACTTTAAGTGTTCCTGTACTTATAAACAATGATTGATTCAGTTCTCAAAAACATTCTAACAACTGTGATAATTCAAAGTCCATTAAATTATAATAGTACAAAAGAAATGAAGGAGTCAATATATCAAGACAAGCTAAAAGTGATAAATTAACAACTAGATGTATCTATTGAAAGAGAAAAAGATCAATTGGTTTAAGCTATCTCAATGTAAAACACAATATACGTCTATTGGTGGTAAGATAATCTAAATATTACAATACATAACCAAATCAAAATTTCCAACTGAGTTAACTAAAACAAAATAAAAGTTATCTTTGCATTCCAGGTTGGTATGCCATTTACAACCGATCAACGAGGTTATATACTTTCATTCACGAGATTTGAAAAACACCATTAACCAGAATTCCACTTTGTATTAAGAAATGATTTGTAAAACCTATAAAATTCTCATCAATCCATTCATATCACACTGTAATAAAAGGTATCAACAAATCGCACTGGTCTTTTCCAATCTCAATTCAATCATTAACCCTTACATTACAAGATATATGAATATATAACAAAGACCAATTTAGGATATGAAAATAATCCCTGATACTCCCATGGACCAAAGAATCTAGAACAATCATGCTAGAAATAAGATTGAGCCTTCTTTGATCTCATATAATCATCAGGACACACTTAGAAAATATGGGAAAATGACCGGATTGACCTTTGATCTGGTATACTATTTGTATGACATGAAATGAATACAGATAGTATCTATGTCCTCATGGAGTAGGATCTTACAAACAACTTATGAAAATAAAACATTGACCACGTTGTTGAATGAAGCTTCACACTCTCTGAAGAAGCTTGGGCACATACAAAGTGACACACACCATATTGACACCCCGACATTCAAAACCCATCTGGTTGTTTTTCATTTGGGAGGGTGTATATATGCAAATTGACGAGCTCATGAACCAGAAGTGAAATAATGGTACAAGCACTTAACTACACAATTCATGATTAAAAAAGTTAGATTAAATATTCATTTCAATCTATCTAAAGACTTAGGAAATGAAATGAAAGAAGAAACATTTACCTCTAGATGCTTGTTGAAGTGTTTTGGGCTTAGAAACATGGAACCTATGATAATATAGGCAGGTTCCAGGTATAAAAGTAGGGTGATAGTGGAAAAAGAGGTAATTGAATATGACAAAATGGCAAGCCAAAGTATTATCTTCACCTATGTTCTTGCATGTCCTCATGCAAGAGGATCCACAAAACTAAACAATATTGAAGTCATCCCACATATTTCTAGGAGAGCAAAGCAACATTAACTAAAATAGTGAGACCCCCTTTTTCTATGCTTATAATTTCACTTCATCTTCTCTGTGATGGTTGACTGGAGTCAATGAGTTGTGTATACCACTTATTTTTTTCAGACCTTAGTTTCTTATTCTCTTCTTAGAGATTTTTCCTTTTTGTTTTCAAGATAGTAAACTCCTATACTTATTGTTTCAATGAGATTTTTCGTTTTTGTTTTCAACATAGTAAACTCCTATACTTATTGTTTCAATTTCTTGATTTCCTAATTTTTCCTCTTTAATTTGACTATTGATGGTTGAAAACCAGAGTTTGAGGATGCCACCTGTGTTATATCATCATGTTAATATTCAATTGTTGTTGCATTTTGTTCGACCTGTCCAGCATGTTCCCTATCAAGTAATTTAGGAGGTAAGATACTTGGAGGATTTGAGGTTTTGGTCCTCTGCTTCTTTGTGTTTCTAAGGACATCTCCAATTGTTCTGGAATATTCCTCTTCATTGTCTAAAGTGATTGGATATTGCTCGTTTGCATGTTTTTGATGAGTAGGGGCTATCGGCTAAGAATTTTGCACATTCATATGCCTTATCATATTCCTCGTAACCCTTTGAGTTGAAGGTGGTATTAATGAAGGTTTGATTGCTGAAATATTTTTCACAAATTTTATTTTTCATTATTTTCTTGGATGAGAAATGAAGTCTTCATCACCAATACCACTACTTCATCATGTTGTACGTTAAACACATTTTCACTCAAGAAATTATCCCATGAATCATTTCTACCACAAAATTCTTCTACAATCTACATTTTCACCACGTCGTGATGGTACAAACTTTTATGAGGATTGTTATTGTTTCATTTTACTTAGTTAGACATCTTTCATAGAGTTTTCCATAGGTAATAAGGGAAATTCAATTGTGCATCAGATTCAAAATGTATCAAAATTCTAATGTGATACAAAATTGTAAGGGAATATTGGCCTTCACATGTCAAATACTTTTACAAAATCACTAAAGGTTTAAGCCATTCATCCTTAAGTAAAGCTCGAGGTATCCCTTTATCTGAATCAATGTTCTAGAATGTTAGGTTCGAAAATAAATTTGTGGTATCATGCTCCACGGGTTTGTTTTTAAATTACTTTTCCCCTTTTCTACGCAGGCTAGTGGCATGAACCGAAATTTTATCGGATACTTCCATTAGCAAACCTTCTATTTGGGCTACCCATCCATCAAAACACTTGAAAAAATTAAGTGTAACCTCATGATCGAAAACCTGGAATTTAGCAAAGAAATTATGCCATCCCGCTGCCCTAAACAGTGCACGACATGCATTGTATTCTAGAAGAGATTCAAGAGCATGTATAGATATAAGCTCATGGTGATCAACCACCACTTTTAATAATAGTCATTGAACATAGAGAAAATCCTACCCTTACACTCCATAATTATTATAGGCAAGGTGAGGTGGGAAATAGATTGAATGATCAATGATTTTCAAAGGCCCATACAATTATGCATGTATCTCATTTGGAATCCCTTCGATGATTCTAAATGAGTCTCGACAGTCAAATTTGTAATCGATTGTATAAAATTTCATGGGTAATAATGAAATGTTCATGAATTTTCTATATGATAAGGGGATAATCATAACCCGTATATGGAGAGTTTAATCAGTAATAATACGATGAAAAGTGTTGGAATTTCATCATGGAGAGAGGTGCAAGATTATGATGGATTTAATGGGTGATATATCATAGCATATAGGTAAAATAGTATTGGATGCTAGTGCAATGGTAAACAAAGTATGGCATATAACTATATGATGTAAGCATATGGATAAGGGAAGCTTATTATATGAGGGAACAAACCAACAATGAGAGTGGATGAAATGATTTAATACAAGAATAGTATATAATTATAGTCATAGAGTATGAAATCATATGATGAAATGAAAAGCATAATAGGAGTTGCATAATGAAATTCCCTTGTATTTAGTAATAAAAAAAGAATTTAAAAACTTTCTTATCTTAAAATTTGCTTGTTCATTAATAATTACAGATATGCATGTTGGACCTAAGCTTTGTGCATAAAAATTTGAAGCTAAGGAAATTATTGGGATGAGCATAATAATTTCGAAGCTTTGTTGTTCAATCTGGTATAAATGGTAGAATTGTTTTATAAAATTAATCAAGGATGAATTTGAAGTGCATATGATACCCAATAGACCTCTAGAATACTTCAAAACTGAGAAATGAAGACCTGTCATTATCCATACTTTCTCACATGATGGAAAATGCCAAAAAATTCAATTACAGGTCTTCATGCACCTTCTATACAATTATTGCACTAGAATGGACAAAAACATTTGAAAAATAAGCCCAATTGAGGAAGAGATTCCTTTGAAAATCCATGAGCCCAATTCAATTCATCCCCAGAAAAATTTGGCAGCCAATTCTCCAAGAAGAGCGAACAATGCACAACAACAACTCTCGGATTATCATCTCTAAATGATTCTCGACTTACGAGGGGTGGTGAAAGACCAACAATTTAGACAAGTGATTATTCTCATAAGGATGGACACTCTTTTTGACACTCTGTCAGGATATCATGTTCATTCGAGATGCCCAACCTGTTGACAACAATATGCAGTGGTTCAGGAATAGCATGAGCCACCCTCGATCATGGATGAATCAAACAATTCTAGAAAATAGTTTTTTATCTCATGATAGCTTTTTTTTCTCAGTAGATGAATTCTTAGACCCTGTTATTATCTAGGATTTTTGTATGATCTTTTAAGACTTTCAAAATTCTGTCTCTTAAACTTCACAAAATGATGAACATCTTGAAGGGTTCCTGGTGCTAGTTATAGTTTCCACAAGACAACTACCAAACCCTTCACAATTATGTATAAATTAAATTTTTGAAGTAATACCATACTTTAGTTTAATTTTTTTTTATATAACTTATTTATTTTAAAATAATAAAGTTTATAAAATTTATAGACAAAATATCTATGTAAAAATATTTTCAACAATTAAAACAACAAATAATAATCATTATAAACCATAAGGATAACAATAATTTTTATAAAAATTAAACAATAATAATAGTTTACACATATATAACATAAAGGAGGATAATAACCATGATTATACACTAACATTATTATTATATAAAGGAAAGATAACCCTCTTTCCAAAATAACAGTATTTTACACACACACACACACACACACACACACACACACACATATATATATTTAACAAAAACTCGGTAAACATATATTAGAAAGTTACTAAAAAATGCAGGCAATGTATAGAGTCTTTGTTACAAAAGTTGCAGAGATCAAAATGCACCTGCCTGTACTCTCCAAGAAGAAAATGGAGAGTAGGCGTGGCGCTAACTAAAACGCTAAAGCCTATTTGAGTATCGATGGTAAAAACCATGCAGAAAGTACCTAGTAGTAGCATGAAAAAACACTGCATACATTTAAATTCTGTTATGGTCTGATGTGGTGGAGTTTGCCTCTATTGGAGGTCGTAGGTTAAGGTCTAAGTGAGGGCATAGTCCTGGAGAAGAGGCCTCATCTGAGATATATGTGTTTTGGGAGGGAGTGGACGACGAAGGCCCGGCCGCGAATTTGAGCGCCTCTATATGTTGTCTAAGGGCTTCACACTCATCCCTGTTTCGTTGTTGTTCGCTCCTGTGCTGGATGGTAATCTCCGTGATTGAAAGAACATGTGTCGAGAGATCCCTGAGCTGCAATTGAAGAGTCTGGACCGTGCTTACCAGATCTTCATGTTCTTCAACTGGAACCATTCTCAGAGTTTGCCTGTTCATCTTGCCTGAATTTCCTGCTTTATCCAACTGAAGAGACTAGGTACCAGTGCGCTTACTTGGAGTAGACGTAGCTTTGTTCTTCACAGGAATGATATTTCCAACAAGGTGGACCGATCCTGCTATGATATGATCCTTCATCTTCATTTGATTCAGGGAACTTAACTGATTTCCCAAGATTTGCCACGAATTGGAGCCATGATTGCTTCTGATGTTGGGATCCTTCACCTCGCCTGGAGTTAATGCTTAGTACATTATGGACGTCATGTTGAACATGTTCTCCTTGCTCCAATTTTCTCTTCCACGCTCGGGAGCTGTCCAAGGTACACCGAAAAAACTTCCCAAGATGGGGGAGTGAAAGAAAAGGGGCTGCATGATGCAGATTGTGGAGGATCGTGTGCCAAGTAGTCGAGAGGTGGGGTGGGGGGGCGTATGGAGGGGATGTGTGGAGGGGAGGGGTGTGTGGAGGGGGCAGGGGGAGGTGGAGGTGGCATGTGGAGGGGTTGTGAGGCCACGTGCTGAGGTGAGAAGGAGGTTGGGTAGGTGTCAATATGAGGACGGAAGGATGAATTGTCCAGGCCTTGATTGTTGTCATGGCCCAGACAATGTGCTTAGTGGGCTAAGGAGATGTCTGTTGGGTGTCTAAAGTCATGGGATTGGTGTGAAGAGATAAATTTCCTTAACGACTAACGAGCCTTGCTCGATATCAATTGTTAGGTTCACTTGAGCATATTCCAGATGATTTTTCCATCTAAGGACGTGAAAGGGGGAGATTTTCTGGAAGAGCTTGAGAGTTGTTGAAATTATTTGTAGGATGTCTTTTAAGTGTAAATTTGGGGGGTGAGACCCTTTGCATACATACCCTATGATTATCTTGGAGTCCCCAATCACTGAAAGGGATTTTATGTTCCTTCTTTTGGCGAGATGAATTCCTTGGTACAGAGCATATGCTTCAGCTTGATTATTTGTGGAAATGCCCAAATTCTAATGAAAGGATAGGACCTGGTTTCCTTGTGGGAAAATGATCACCCCTCTTGCTCCTACCACCCCAGGGTTTCCTTTTTAGGGTTCATCAAAATAAAGTATGTGTTTCTGTTGCTTATTGTGCCAGCAAAGATAATCAGTATCATCATGAAGCTGTCAGGTGGATATAGAGAGAGGAGGAGGAAGAGAAGAGGAAGAAGGGGGGAGGAAAAAGGAGTTGATCCAATCTGATTCAACAATGGAGGTGGGGGTGAAAGGGAAATCTTTGGGTTTGGAAAGAAAAACTTCAACTAGGAGGCCTACAACTTTTTTAGCTACCAGATGAGGGGGAGAGTGAAGGTTGGAGAAGATGATTCGGTTTTTGGCGAGCCAGATTTTTCAGCAAATGTACTTGGGTAAGGATTTAAACAAGGCTTTCAAGAGAGGTTTATTATTGAAGGTGCCTCAGTATTGAGAGGCCTAATCTGAGAAGAGATCTCTGGGATGGACCGACTATCTAATTCTCGAATGGAGTCTTTGAAGAGTTGTTTTCCATAGTGTGATAATGAATGGGAAAAGTAGGAATATGTGTTGAGATGTCTCTGATACCTTGCCACATAGTTCATATCTGAAGGGCCCATGAATATTTCTTTTCAGCAGATTTTCTCTTGTTAGCAGTTTACCATGGGCTACAATCCAGCAAAAGGAACTTACTTTGGGTGGACTATCATTAATCCAAAGAGAGTTCCACATTTTATCTTTCATGAGGAGAATCGTTTGGGAGAGGAGTTGCGAGTATCCTTTCTTAACAGAGTAATTTATGGTTCCCCAACCTCTCTGGTCTTTTAAGGTGATATGTATGAGGGCACATCCTTTTAGAAGAGTTTGTATCTGATGTTCTAAATCTTAAAGATTTCTTGGAATGTTTTTCAAATTCCATCCTATCCAGTCTCTTTTGTCTATGTTCCAGGAGGAAGTGTCTGAGATATGCTTTTTTCCTTGCATATCAAGCCAGTTGATGAGTGGTCGTAGATGCATATGTTGCCAAAGATGTTTCTTACCCATGATACTATCTGCTCCTATGAGAATCTTTCGACCATTTCCAGGTATCCAGGTGAGATCGCTTTGAATGAGAGGGATGGAGGTAGAAATGAGCTTCCCTATTGGGGATCCTCTTTTTCAGGGAGTGGCGTTGATCTAAACATATGAGCATGTCCCCGGCTAGATATTTTTTTTTAAACTTCCTTCCACCTATCGTTCCTTCTCGAAACAAGGTTTCAAAGAATTTTTGCTCCCATTGCCATGTTGGTAAGCGTTGGATCCTTGATGCCCAGACCTCCGTTTTCCTTGGTATGCTTTACAATGTCCCACTTTATTAGATGGAATTTTTTCTTATCTGTTTTCCCTCCTTCCCAGAGACAACGTTGAAGAAGAGTGGAAATTGAAGATTTGACAGTTTAAGGAGCAAGAAGAGAGGAGAATTGGAAGATGGGGAGAGAAAAAAGAATCAATTTTATTAACACTGTACGTCCTACCAAATTGAGCCAAAAGACTCCCCAATGTTCCAATTTGTTTTTGAGCTTTTCGAGAGTTTGAGTCCAGGCTGAGTTTGGAAGAGAATTGAGACAAAATGGGATGCCAAGGTATCTAAAGGTTTTCCATTTTTCCATAAGAGGGAAATGAAAGACATTTGTTATTAGGAGAGAAGTTCTTAGAGGTGTGTTCTAAGTGTAAACATTGGATTTGGCACTATTTATGAGAGATCCCAAGGCTTGGGTGAAATTTTCTAGGGCAGTTTTGAATCTCTTGGCCATGACAATGGAGGCTCCTCCAATGAGGAGATTGTCATCCGCAAATTGAGAATGATTTATTCTCTTCACTCCTTGAGCTATTTTGATGCCTAGAATGACTTTGGAGGTTCGATCCTTTTCCAGTTGCCTTCCCATAGTTTCGGCCATGATTATATAGAGGAGGGGGGAGAGCATACAACCTTGCCTTATCCCTCTAGAGATTTTGAAGAATCTTTTCAGATGTCCATTGATCAGAAGGGCTATCTATGGTGAGGTGATACAAGCTGAGACCCAAGCTATGAAGCCAGAGCTAAAACCAAATTTCTTTAGAACTGCAAGAAAAAAGGAGTGCCTTACCCTGTCAAAATCATTGGCCATATCAATTTTGATAATCATTCCTTGGTCTCCTTGATCCCTGCTAGAGTGAATTGATTCTTGAACCAGTATAATGTTGTCAATCATTTGTCTTTTTTCAACAAATCCACTTTGGTTTGGAGAGATGAGTTTATAAAGGAGTGGTTTGATAATGTTGGCTATGAACTTAGTTATGAGCTTATAAGAAACATTGCATAGGGAGATGGGTTTAAATCTGGAGAAGGAGGAAGGGTTCAAATTCTTTGGGATAAGGGCCAAAAACGTGGAATTTGTATTACCCCACAACTTTGTGGATTTATGAACATATTGTATCATCCTCAGGAGATCTCTTTTAATTATATGCCAACACTTTTGGTAAAAATGCACACTGAAACCATCTGGTCCTGGAGCTTTGTCTGGGTGAAGCTGGAACAAGGCCTCATGGAGCTCTTTTTCTATAACTTTTTGGTTTATCTTGTTGTTATCCTCCTGATTTACAATGCTCGAGATGTTTAGCAGTAGATTCTCTTGGATGCTGAGATCTGCGGTACCATCCTTAGTTAGAAATATTTCAAAGTGGAGCTTGGCTTCTTCTTGAATTTGGTGGAAGTCATCTATTTTTGTGCCATCTTCTTCTATGATTTCCTTCACTTTGTTCCTCCAGAGCCTAGCTTTAGTTTGTATCTGAAAGAATTTCGTATTTCTATCTCCTGAATTTAGCCAGAGACTTCGAGACTTAAGTCTCCATGTTTCCTCTTCCTCATGGGGGATTTTTTGATATTTAGTGAAGTCTTGATGCTCTTTGAGGAGAAGAGAATGAGTGATAGGGCCCCCTTCTAGTACCACTCTATTTTCTTCCATTTCCTTGATTTTCCTGGTTTTTGCTTCTTGTTCTTTTTCTCTGTTACTCTTCACCCAGTGCTTTAGGGAAGTCTTGACCCTTTTTAATTTCTTCTCCCAAATGTACTTTGGAGAGCCTTGAATCCAACAGTCCCAAGCTTTTGAG
>JASDQU010108137.1:26170-48280 GCA_032191745.1 Picea mariana | reverse complement strand
GAGATCTTTGAGGTCAATACTATCGTTGATACTTTGGAGGGAGGACCAACAGTAAATTTTTTCATGGTATAGAGAAATCATATAAACATTGATGAAAGTCAGATTCTTACCTATTGGAAGATGAAGGAGTGAAGTTTTAATCCAGTGTGTCATGGATTGCCTGGATTGAAGAGAGAAGAACTTAGGATTTCAAAGGTTGCAGATTCCCCCTGAGGCTCCTCTTGCACTGAATGTTGTGCCTTTGCATGTTCGCCAGATGTAACAACTATCCTAAAGGATTTCAGTATCCTTCCATTTTGTCTCCTGGAGCAGGAGGACTTGCGGGTTTTTTGCTGTAATTAGATCATGTATTAGCGAGAGCTTGTGGCGACTCCCTAGTCCTCTGTAATTCCAAGAGATCACTTTTATCATCTAGAAGGCTTAGGATTTCCCCCTTTATAGGGGTTGGATCTACTCTGGTTCCTGGTCTATCTTGTTTCTTTCCTGGCATGTTGATCCAAGGTTGTTTTCTTCCCAAGTTCAATTTCCTTCTTGGATGAAGCTTCTCTTTTATGCAGGTTTGACTTTCTACCAACTTTTTTGATGGGGGAAGCAAGAGAATCGGACTCTCAACTTTCTTCCGAGCTTTGATCTAGATCATCCTCCTCAACATGAGAGGGCTGATGAGAGGGTGAAGGTTGAGAAGAGGGGGGGTCAACGACTCAGGGGAATGCGTTAAAGGGGGGGGAAGGTGGAGGGGCGAATTGGGGAAGCATGGGGGGTGACTCCTCTCTAGGAGGATCTTGGGTCGGGATCGAACCAAAAGAAACAGATTCAGGCGAGGCAATAGGACATGGAGGCGTGGGGATGGATTTAGGGTTCGTGTCGTGCCTCTGCTACTTTTTCCTTTTGGGTTGTTGCCACTGCTCAGATTCTTCATTCAGGCTTTCAGGGGGTGCTTTAGGATAGTGTTTCACAAAATGACCATACTCATGACATATTTTTCATTTGAAGGGCAATTGTTCGTAATCAACTCGTTGCAGGTAATTCCATTTATCCAGGGTGAGGTTAATAGCTTCACATAGGCCTTTTTCTAGATCTACTTCTACACAAATGTGTGCACTGGCTTGAAGGCCATATTTAGGTTTTGCTCGATCTATGAACTTCCCAAGTGTGTTTCCTATAGATTGGATAGTTTCATTATTTCAGTAATGCATAGGGAGGAAAGGGAAGCAAGCCCAAAAAGGAACTGGATTAGGAATATCATTTTCAGGGTTAAAATCAGGAGTCCATCTATTGAGGTACATAACTCTAGAGCCCATGAAATACAGTTCGCTTTTGAATATGAGATCTCTATCATATTTGTCTTCGAAAAGAAAGGCGAAGAAGCCTCTTCCGCATATGAAATGTGAGAGGTTACCTTTCAGATGGGGTTTCCAGTTCTTATTGATCCAGATCGCCATAGCCCGTGGTGATGACCAGATTCTCGTAAATTGTCCAATGAGTGCTTGTTCTACCAATTTGAGGGCAAGGGTTCTAGAGCTTCCTTGGACCTTTACCGAAGGGATCTGATCCAGTTTTTTCACAAACTTTGGAGGGTTTTGTTTACTCGTCTTGGGGAGGGAGGCAGTGAGAGAGGCGAAGGCTGCGACATCTTTGGAACAGATGAAGGGAGAGGGATCGGGGGGGCCCGAGGCCTCTCCAGGATAGGAGGGCATGCGTGCAGAGGGAGGGAGGTCGAGGCATGCGAGAAGAGATAAAAAAAACGTTATTTTACATATATAACCATGCTCACATAATGTCATTTTTTAATCATTAAAACACTAACATTACTATTTAGAGAGGAAGATAACTATCACTACACTATAATATTACTTAACTATTTATACATTAATAAATAGTTGCACGGCTCCCTGGATTTTCAACATCTAGTTTTCAAACTCCCGAAGTTCTGGGAGCTTCGAAACTAGTTCGGAACGTCTCCAATTGGATGAGAATTCTTTTGGGAACTTGGGAGCTTTTTGGGAGCTTCAACAACAAAGAAATGAGAGCTTGGGAAGGAGTGTACTAAAAGAAGAGCTTTAAATTAGAATTATATTAAATTAAAATGTAAATATATTTATTCCTTTATTACAAATACATAATTTCTTACAAATATTTTTATTATATTTATTCAAAATATCACTATAAAACTAAGACTGAACTACAAGTATATATTATTTCCAAAATTAGTAAAGTAAACAAACTTAATAATACTCACCTTATAGTTGTGGATATGAAAAACTTTTAATGCATTTATGTTTTCCTTCGAGCCCAAACTAAACATGAAAGTAGAATAAATCAATGCCCTATCCACTACAAGCATTTGCTCCACTCTGTAATTGATATCAACCAAATATATCATTGACTTTTATTGTATTTTCATATTAAAAGAGTAATACTTTTAAATATATAATAATACTATTTTACACAATAAAATCGTTATATTGAATTTTTAATTTAAAATAAGTTTAAATATTTAATTTTTTGGATTTTGAATCTTAATTGGTTAATTACAATTTTTATTATTTAAATTGTAATTTTAAATATATAAATAAAATCATTTCTTTAAAAAAAAAATCTTATTATAATTTAATTGTGTAATCTCAATTATTATTGATATATAAAAAATTATATATTATTATTATTATAAAAAATTTGTAACAATTATTCTATACTTTTAAGCAAAACTGATTAATTTTTTTTTTTTTATAATGTTTCCTTATCCGATATCTCATGTAAACGTTAAACTTGCTCATGGCTCGAAGGGCAGGGGCAGACGGCTTGCTGACATGTATGGTACATCGGATCGTCTGAGTAAGGTGTGAAAAGGCCTGGCGAACGCCAGAAATGGAAGTGGATCGCGAAAACGGCGGCACCGCAAACGCATATCTGTATCAGTTCACGTTTTCTCTCTCTACTTCTTCCTTATGTCTTCGTATTCAACGGAAGTTTTCTTTAAATTCAAAATTAAATTTTTCTTTAAATTCACACGTGATGATTAAGGGGCTTTAAATGTTTTTGTTTAAATTCCCACGTGATGATTAAGATTAAGAGATTTACATGATGATTAAGATTAAGGAGACTTGGAGATTTACATGTTTTTATGGACGTTGTTTAACTGTTTTAAGAAATGGGTTTTTTTCATAATCTGATGACATAAATTTACATGAAACTACTAATTTTTATTGTTTAAAATTTATTTTTGAATGTAAAAATAAATTCAGCAAGTTGAAAGGAGCATCAGAGTTATATAGAAATAATCACTCAAATCTATAAATCTAACAATTTCTTACTGGAAACAAAAATAACTAAAAATATTACCAAAAAATAATATTTCATAATTTAAATAAAACATTTAAACTACGGCTTTTTGATTAACTACTTTGTAATTTACTGAATGCATCTTCTAAGCAAAATTAAACCAAAAAACGAAGTTTACTGATAGCGTGTATTCAAAGCAAATTTTCGTTAAATTAAACAAAAAAGTATTTTCCACATGATAGAAGCCTTACAGAACTTCTTTGTGATCTCCTTGTATGCATTATATATATGTTTCTGTCGATGAGTGTATTCAAGGAATTTTTTTTTTAAATTAAACGAAAGAAATTCGCACGTCGTAACTAACGAGCCTTACATACTCTTGATGGATGGAGTTTCTTTGCTATCTCTTGGTACGCATCTCCTATTCTATTTATGTTTCTGTCAATAATTGATAGACTGCTCGCATTGCAGGTTCCGGTTGTCTATATTCAGTAATTTGTTTACATGGCGTCTCAGAGATTCAACGTGACTAGAAAGCCAGCTGTTCTCGTCCCTCCTTCCCTGTCTACTCCAAAGGAGTTTCTATACCTTTCCAATATCGATGATCAAGCGGCTCATAGATGTCATATTCCCCTACTTCAGTTCTATCACTCCAACCCGTTGAAGAACGGTGACAAGGATCCCGCCAGAGTTATCAGAGAAGGACTGGCGAAGGTTTTGGTGCACTACTATCCTTTTGCCGGCAGATTGACTGACGCGCCCGCCGGGAAGCTCATGGTCCACTGCACCGGCGAGGGAGTATTGTTTGTGGAAGCCGACGCCGATGTTACTCTGGTGGAATTAGGAGACCTCCGGGCACCATTTCCCTGCTGGGATCACCTCCTGCACGCAGAGATCGTCTCTCAAAATGTTACCAAATCTCCTCTCATACTCATTCAGGTTAGAATTTTCTTCTGGGCATTTTCGTCTTAGATGAAATCAATTCGGATTTATATGTATCTGTTAAATATTCATTACATAATTCGAACTTTCAGGTAACACGTTTGAGATGCGGAGGGTTCGTATTCGCCTTGCTGTGGAATCACACCATGAGCGACGGCTATGGCATATTTCAGTTTATCAGCGCTCTGTGCGAAATGGCAAAGGGGGCGACAAGGCCTTCTGTTATTCCGGTGTGGAAAAGAGAAATCCTCCGACCACGCAAGAATGCCGGAGTTAAATCTCCACTTTACGCATATGATCAAATAGAAGACAGGGATGTTCAGATGGTTCCGGTGAAGGATTTGAGGCACAATTCGTTTTTTTTCGGGCCGAAGGAGATCAAGGCGCTCAAGGGACAAGCAGTAGGAGAGCAAGGCAAGTGCGCAACCTTTGATGTTCTATCGGCGTGTCTGTGGCGTTCCAGAACGAGGGCTCTACGAATGGCCGCCGAGCAGGAAGTTCGCTTCATATTTCCCGTGGACGCCCGCACGATATTAGAGCCACCGCTTCCCGAGGGATTCTACGGCAATGCGGCTACCTTGGCATGCGCAAAGACAACAGCAGGAGACCTTGCAAACAAACCGCTGTCTTTCGCTGTGAAATTGATCAACCAAGCGAAAATGGCTGTGAACGACGAGTACGTGAGATCAGTTATAGATTTCATGGAATTGAAAGGGCGTCCTCACTTCACAATGGTAGGCGCTATTGTTGCTTCCGACGTTTCCAAAATCGGTTACCGGGATGTAGACTTCGGTTGGGGAAAAGCGCTCTACGGAGGGCCTGCAGGAGACGGACTGGAAGCAGCTGCCGGCATGTTCTGCCTCTTTTTCGCTCATCGAAATACAAACGGCTTGGAAGGAATAGCCGTTGCCCTCTGCTTGCCCTCTGTTGCCATGCAAAGATTTGAAGACGAAACCAGTAGAGCCGTAGCACTGCAATCAAAGATTTGAAGACAGAAATGACGAGATAATGTTCGATCCATACGGTGCACCGCATCTATGTTCGTTGATGCGTAATATATGTTTTAAGAATAGAGAATTAGGTGATAAATAGTAACACGTCCGTGATACTATATTCTCTTGGTTGTCATAGTATTTTGCCACCCTGTATGTGGCGTTAGAATTATAACCTAAAAACATGTACAGTGTGAAGACTATATTGCGCTTCACTATTGTGCAACGTGTATTTTTACTGTATTTATTCTCAAAGTTGACGGAAGGCGTCTGCTAAGTTGCTCGTACCCGCAAGAGTAATTACAGACGGCTCTTGTGGCAGTTTGAAGATTTGTAAGAATTGTTTGTTGCATGTAATCTTTAATGGTTTATTTTTCATCAAAATGGTGGCTATCCTACTTAAAACCAGTCATATTGTTTTTTATGTTAAAATTATTTTGATAAAGAAGAGTTTTATGGAAGCCTCGGTATACTATCACAAAGAAGATCGTAATTAGTTTAACTTTCAATTGTACACAAGAAGCATTGAAGCATTGGAAATAGAGTATGTTTATCCAGATTTCATGAGCAAAATGAATTATTATTATTATTATTATTAACATTAACATAAATACACAAGAAACAATAATATAGCTACAGTAAAAGTGATTTCTATTTGTTAAAGAAATATGATGAAGTTGTACTGAAAACAATCTTGTTAAAATGGTGACAACTTATCTCTGAGAAGAGATGTAACGATTGTGATCAATCGCAACAATATGATTACAATGAGGTTATGAAATAACTTTTACAATAAAAATGAATGTCAAAACCCTATACATCCAAAAACCTAACCCTAGGAGATGAAGATCCAAAAGTCATAAATTTTTCGTATGATCTATGTTTTAGGCACACCATAACCCGTTAGAAAGGTCTATCTCAGGACTACACATTTTGCCATCAAAATATGACTGTCTTTAGTTTGACTATGGTGATCCCTAAAAACATTGTTTAGGGTCTCAAAACGACCCTGAACATTTAGAACATGAAAACTAGGAAAAAAATACCAAACTGTAAGTGGGTGACCATCGATATCCACTGGAATCAATCCACCCCCACTCCCCCCACCCCCCTTTAGGAAGAAGCGGTATCCATTGTGTTGAGCTCCCCCATCGCATGAGGAAATTTGTGTTGAATTTGGCCCCGGGTGAGCAACTTGCCTTGATGTACGAGTTGTCCTACTTTGACAACCCGATAAAGCCAGATCCTTTAATGACGAGTGCGCTTGACCTATGTATCCATGATATGATCAACGAATTCTTGTTCCATGTAGTTAGGGTTGAGATCTATTGGTGTCAACAATTCTTCTATCTCTAAGGTGTCCAATAATTGTGGAAAATATGGTCGAAGGAGATCCACATTGAACACTGGGTGCAAGCCAAGGAAGGGGGGAATGTTGAGATCAAAAAAATTGTTGCCCACAACCTTGGTGATGGTGTAAGGTCCATAATGGAGTGGACGAAGATTTCGATGAGGCCCTGTAAGGAATTTTTTCCGCAAGTGCAACCAAACTTTGTCGCCCACCTGAAACTTGTGTGGCACCTGGTGTTGATCATGGCATTGCTTGTAATTGGCATTGGATTTATGTAAAATATCCTTAACCTATTAGAGGATGTGATGAATTTTCTCAATGAACTGGGAGGGTTTGTCAACTTCAGTTGAAGCATGAGACGAGTCTTCTTTGGTGGCCACAAGGGGTAGTGCAACATCCATGGGACCCAATGGTTGAAATCTGAACCCCACTTGACAGGGGCTATAGTTGGTTGAGTTATGTATGGCTCTGTTGTAGATATGATGAACATAGGGAAGACTCCCATCCCATGTGCGGGGGTTCTTGGAATTGTGCATGCACAGAATATGCACAATCATCCGGTTGACCACCTCAGTTTGGCCATTTGTCTGGGGGTGGAAGGCAGTGGATTTGGTGAGCTTGATGTCCATAAGTGACCAGAGGCTCGACCATAATGTGTTGAGGAACGGATTTTCTCGATATGAGATAATGGTTTGTGGGATCTCAAAATGTACCCACACTCGTTCAGAGAAGAGCTTGGTAGTGGCTTATGTTGTGATGCTCTTCTTACATGTGACCATAATCGCCATCTTCGAGAAGTGACCAACAACCACAAAAAAAACATTCATTTCCCCGCTTTGTGGAAGGAAGGCCCGACATGTAGTTCATTGATATGGATTCCCAAGCCTGATAAGAGTAGGAAGAGGGGTGTACATGCTTTGTTTCTTAGTAGTTGGTTTGGCAATAGCACAAGCAGTGCAAGATATGATATACTTGTCGAAGTTTCACCCAGCGGAAATCTTGTTGCAACACTGCGACTGTCTTCTCTACACTAAAGTGTCTTGCCACCCAACTGTAGTGGGATTCCCAGATCATCTTCACTCACTTGATTGATGGAAAGCAGAGGTGGACCCGATGGCACAACAACCCATCCTAAAGATGGGAATTAGTGGTAGTTGTGTTTGTTCCCAACATCTAGTAGGTGGTGGCAAAGTGAGGATATTTCTCATATAGGTGGGGCCATCCAGAGGTCTCGTGGCCGCAAGAGTCTAAAACTATGGTGAGTGTCGCGACTAGAGGTTGGCTCAAGCAATCAACAACCCGGTTGGTACTTCCTATCGTATACTTGATGTTGAGGTAGAACTGATGCAAGTATGTGGACCACTTATGATGGAGGTCATTCTACAATTTTCCTTGTGTCTGCATGAACTACAGTAGCTTATGGTCAGTGTGGATCACTATCTCCTTCCCAAGAATGTAATGCCTCCCTTTATGGGAGGCTTGCATAATGGAATACATTTTTTTTTCATAGGTAGGGTACTTATGAATGACATCTCATAGTGTCTTTCTAGAATAGGCCATGTGTTGGCCATGCTGAGTGAGAACTACGCCCACAACATAGTTGGAAGCATTTGTCTCGATCTCAAAGGGTTGTTGTAGGTCAGGTAATGAAAAAATTAGGGTTGAGCACAAGTCTTGCCTCAAATAATTTATTTCTTTTTGTTGGGACAATCCCCACACAAAATTTTCCTTGCAACCACCCGTAGTTACTTGGGTGAGGTCCCATGCAATATGGGAGAATCCCAATATGAACCTACGATAGAAATTGGCAAAGCCTAAGAAGCTTCGAATCTCAGTGAGCATGGTTGGGGCTGGCCAGTCACGGATGACCCAAATCTTGGTTGGATCCACATGCACACCATGCTCATAACAAATGTATGCTAGGTATTGGATCTTGTCCATGCTGAAGGAGCATTTTTCCAAGTTGGCATATAGCTTGTGTTGTCGTAGAGTGTGCAAAACCTACTGAATCTGTTGCAAGTGCTCTTCCCAAATCTTTTTGTAGATGACAATATCATCCAGATACACTACTACAAAATAATTTGTGAAAGGCCGAAAGATATCATCCATTATCCTCATGAAAGTTATTGGGGCATTTTTCAAATCAAAGGACATGACTAGCTATTCAAAAAGACCTTCCTTCAGCTTGAAGGTAGTATTCCATACATTTGTCTCCTCTATTGGGACCCGATATTAGACATACTTTAGATAAATCTTACTGAAGTTTTTGGTCCCCTTGAGTTGATCAAAGAGATCGTTGATTCAGGGAATCGGGTATTGATTCCTCACTTTGATTTTAGTTAGGGCCCGATAATTAATGTAGAGTCACCACGTCCTATCTTTCTTCTACACCAGCATGATTGGGATTCCACAAAGTGATGATATAGGTTGGATGTGACCCTCATGGAGAAATTCTTGGCTTTGATGTTTGATATCCTCATTTTCTAACAGAGAGCGGAGATAGACTGGCCCATTGGGTAGTTGTGCTCCAGGCATCAGATCGAAGGAATGCTTGACCTGACAATGTAGAGGTACCCTAGTAGGTGAGAATAGTATGTCTTTGTACTCTTCCACAACCTTATCCATTTTCTTCTTCTGCATGGATAGGTCATCTGCAAAGGCCCTGGATGTGGATGCAATCTTTCGCTCACTCTGAGAGAGAATCACGAAGAAGACAAACTTCCTAGTTTGAGAGACGACCTTTCTACATTTCTTGGAAGAGATCAAGGAAATGGAACTAGGTGGGACTACCTTGGGTATCCTGCACAACTTCTTGTTCAAAGGAATATTACATTGCAAGGCCTAGAATCATATACAACATGACATTTCCATAAATAAGGTTGGACCAAAACAACATCACAAGCTTCAAGGCGAGCAACATAAAAAAATAACCCATCTTTGAAGGGCTTGATGTTCTACGACAGGAGATACTATTGGTTGACGCAAAGATTGCTTCCTTGGCGGGGCCATCCGATGGTGTAGGGTTGCGGGTGTGATGTTCTCAACAGAGCTATCCACTTGATGATCTCCACTAATATGAGGTTCTTATCGCTACCACTATCAACAATGAAGTGGATTGGGGTTCCTTTCACCCACATCTGTGAATGATAGAGGCCCTCACCTTCCTCTACCTCATAAGGTTCATCGGGATGGATCTTGGTGGTAGCCAGTGTGCCACTAGGTTACGCGCCAATGATCTGTCATCCTTTTCCTAGTTCTGACTCAGATTCAAAACACGTATCTGATTCAAAGGATTTATCCTTAGACACCAATGATTTCTTTTAGTGGAAATCAACAGTTTTATCCCAGGGGCTCTTATGGAAGTCACACCACTTCTCAGTATCTTTGTTCATCTTTCCATTGTCCTTCTTTTCTTGTGGCTTAGACTGGTTGTCCTAAGGATTTCCATATTTGATGTTCCCTTTGTTCTGTGGGTTGGGGCTTCCCTTTCTCTGCTTTTGATGGGAGGGGTTCCCAGACCGAAACTTCCACTTCTTTTGTTTAAGCTTCCGCTCGATTTTTATGACATATCGATAGGTTGCATCAATGAAAGAGATGTCTAGAAACTCCATTTTTGTCTGGATGTATCTATGGATACCACCACGATACTTGAGCACCAAATGTCAATCATAATCTTTGATACCCATATTGGTGCGCAATGTATGGAATATATTTGTGAACTCTTGCATTACTTTCCTGCCACAGTGTCATCCATTTTGTATACAGGTCATCATAACTTCCAACAGGGTAGTATTGTTCCTTAATAGCATCCCTGAAGGAATCCAATGTGAGTGTGAGTTTAAATAATGAGGGTTCGTCTATTTCCTTTTGCTCACAGAAATTATCCCACCAATCTTTCACATGGGGAATAAATTTGAGGAGCGCAAAAGTAACAATTTTCTCTATTCGAAAAGTTGTAGACAAAAAATACTCTTCTAGCAGATTCAACTATTTTTCAACAACATATGCATTTATCTGACCTTCAATTATAGGAATATAAAATCTAATCTGTACCTTGAAGGGGGCGACACCTTTGCTTGAGGAAGATGAGTCACCTGTTGGTAGTCGTTGAAGGATGTGCCTAAAATTATCCATCATATTGTTCCTCTATTGCACGAGGGATTCCTCGGGAAACAATTTGAAAGGATATCAAGTCCCATAATCTTTCTTTTCTCCCTCCATGGAAGGTCTCTTGGGCGTGTGAGACATTTTTTCCTCTAGAGAAACAAGTTTGAGACCCAATTCTTTGTACCCTAACCTCGTCAGGGACATGCACTAAGAACACCAAGAATCAGATCGCTCTGATACCACTAATATGGATTTTATGAGCATAAAAAAATGAATACATATTATTATTATTATTAACACAAAGACACAAGAAAAAATAACAGAGGTACAATAAAATGGGATTCTATTCAATAAAGAAATATGTTGAAACTGTAAAATGGAGACTAAAAACAAGCTTGCTAGAATGGTGGTGGCTTATCTGTAAGAAGAGATGTGATGGTTGTGCTCATTCAGAAGAAGATGATTACAATGAGGCTCCAAAATCCTTTTTACAATAAAAATGAACGCCAAAACCCAAGAAATACAAAAACCTAACCCTAGGAAATGACGCGCCAAAAGTCATGTCGAACCCTTTGGGTTAAGTTAGTACATTAACTTTCCGAGGTCGTAACTTTTCCATATGATCTTTGTTTTAGGTGCACGATAGTGCGTTAGAAAGGTATATTAAAGGAATATACATTATGTTGTAAAAATCTAAGTTCACTATAGTTTGACTATGGCGATCCCTAAAAACATTTTTTAGGGCCTCAAAATGGCCTTACAAGTTCAGGACCCAAAAGTTAGGAAAAAACTGTCAAACTGAAAAACTACCAAGATGAGATAGCTGGAATAGGTGGATGGCCACTGATATCCACCTAGATCATATGCAGTCTACATAAATTTATGCTTAAATCTTGAGATAAATTTGAATTAAATATGCAACCACAATATGAGAATTTACACTATCATAGGCTTTGAGAGTTGAATGATGTATTGATTAAGTTTCTATCAATATTTTTATTCTCTACCCCCCCAACTTGTGTGGAAAATATTAATGTGTTGCAACTTGGACTTGATCAGACTCGTGCAACCTCCATCAAGTTTTCGAAGAAATGTCTTTGTTTGTTACCATTGGCTTGTCGTCGGAGTTATAGGATTGAAGATAGTATGGATAGGTTCTTCGATGGAGTCATCGTAGGAAGATGTGACATGGACAAATGTCTCAAACAAATTGAAGGAATTGAACTCTTCTGACGATGATTGATTTTTATAACAGTTTTTTGTCCTCTAGAAATGTGCCCAGGTGTAGTTAAATAATCACTTTACAAGGTATTATGTATTAATTCATTCATATATCCAATAATAATTATCATTTCACCTATTACTGTACTCTACCAATGTGCACGAGTTGTCATATGTTGGAAGGTGACATGGATGGTCAAATTTACAGTGTTAGAATATCGTGGGAGTAGGAATTGATCAGGATATAAGGATAGACCATGTGGAGCAGATGAAAAAAAAGTATTGACGAATTGACTTCCCAACGATATCGCTTTGTTAATGTTGTCGTTGATATTTCTTAGTTGATTGTGTAGAGGATAATCTTGTTTCATTCTCCGACGATGAAATGATAATGTTTGGAAAATGCGTGTACCAATGGAATGGCGCTAGGAAGAGTGTATAATGTGTAATAAAGGGTTTCTTTGATTGGATTAGAGTGCAAAATTGAGTTAGGGGTCCACCTTACATGTTGTGCAGTGATTGGTTCTTGAAAGATGTAAGGACTAATATACTTTTAACACATATGCACAAAATATATTCCCTCTTGTATCATACTTGACTTGTGTGTGTGGTTGTCTTCGAGAGATTTCTTGAGAGGATGCATCGACAGATATAGAGGAAGTGCCTGCTATTTTCTCTCGATGACAAAAATGGGTTTTTATTTGAAAATCGTGCATTAATAAAAAGGGGATTACATAGAGTGTATAGGCATTTAATGAAATCTACTTAAGTCCCCTTAATATCATAAAGAAAATGGTAGATTGGTATTCAAAGAGTTGCAAAGGTTGATCCCCTTCTAACACATATTCCTTAGGTTCAGGTTCTAGGACAATGAAAATGGCTCAATCTATCATATGCCTAATTTAAATACGTCGTCGTCGGGAGATGTGGGGTCGAGAAAGGTTGGCAATGGTATCCTCTCCCAACACATAGCTCTGACGACATTGTCACCCATCTTTGTCATCATGAGTATCGATTGAAAGGTATCTTTCAATGTAACTCTGACGACAAAGACCCAACAACGTTTAAACCAAGGTCATCTAGGTCACGAAATATGCACATCACTAGAGAGGAGCTTCCCAAAAAGGGGCTTAATGTTTCTACTAAATATGGATGGGAAGCGGTCATCAATGTAATCTAAAGGACCTTGTGTTGGTCACTCTTTCTTTATATGTACTTCATAGATTTGTACAAAAGGTAGTTTCAGTGTTCCATCTTTCCCTCTCGCCTAGTCTTTCCTTTTCATTCTCTGTATTATACTTACTGCATTCGACTTTTACCCTCTCTGGAATTGTGTTCTATGCTTCCTAATCCCCCCTTTTATTTCCACTAATATTGAGAGAAGGGGAATGATCGAAAAGGGGCTCGAATTATTATTGTTATATGGAAAATCAAGATCAACATTGTATTTATTCTTCTCTTCCTCCCTCTCCTGGTCATTCCTCGTCACAATGGATATTGGAAACAATGGATGGTGTTGTCAAGGTTTCGACTTCCTCTTAGAAAGCCAGAGTAGGGCCCTCAAACTCTAGTGCTCCCAGCGACAACAATCCTCTAGATAAGGCCTCCATCCATACTATCAGGGGTGAATGGGATCCCTCTGAGGGGCATTGGGGCTTCCTAATTGAGGAAGATATTCCTCCAAAAATACATGAGCCCAATTCCATTCATCCCCAGGAAAATTTGGCAGTGAATTCTCCAAGAAAAGCGAAAAATGTGCAACGCCGACTCTCGTATGATCATCTCCAAATGATTCTCGACTTGCGAGGGGCGGTGAAAGACCACAAATTTAGACAAGCTATTATTCTCAGAAGGATGGATGTTTTTTTTTTACACTCTTTCAGGAGAGCTTGATCGTTTGAGATTCCCAACCTGTCGACAACCATATGCAGTGGTTCAGGAATGGCGTGAGCCACCCTCGAACATAGATGAATCAGGCAATTCTAGATAATAGATTTTTATCTCATGATAGATTTTTTTTTTCTCAGTAGATGCAGGCTTATACCCTGCTATTATCTAGAATTTTTGTATAAACTTTTAAGAATTTCAAAAACATTGTCTCTTAAACTTTAGACAATTATAAGCATCTTAAAGAGTTCGTGATGCTAATTCTAGTTTCAAATTTACTAGCAAGAAAACTACCAAACCCTTCACAATTATGTATGAATTGAATTTGTGAAGTAATACCATACTTTAACTTAAAAAAAACTTTTATATAACATATCTTTTTATAAAATTTATAAAATTTATATTTATGTAGAAATATTTTCAACAATTAAAACAATAACATCATTTTAAAATATAAAGACAAGAATCATTATAACCCTATGTATAATAAGGATAACAATATGTTTTATAAAAATTAAAAAATAATAATAGTTTACACATATATAACATAAAGAAGATAATAACCATGTTTATACACTAACATTATTATTATTATTATTATTTAAAGGAAAGATAACCTTCTTTTCACATTAACATTATTTTACCTATATAACCATGGTCACATAATGACATTTTTTTAATCATTAAAACACTAACATTATTATTTAGAGAGAAAGATAACTATCTTCACACTATAACATTACTTAACTATTTATACATTAATACATAATAATATTATTTTACAGAGTAAAATACTTATATGTTTTTTTTTTAATTTAAAATAAATTTAAATATTTTATTTTTGGATATATAATAATATTATTTTACATACTAAAATAATTATATGATGTACCTTAGAGTTGGATGATAATATTATCATGACATTCTTTAATTCCTCATTTAATTCCCCAATAAATTTAACTCTCGTTCTATAGAGTTGTATCATTTGGATATCAAATTCTTCATGTTTGATATTGAGTTTCTCACATACCTTGAATAGAATTACTTTGGAAGAATCTCGTGAATCCATCATGCAATTATGCATATTTCTGTTAAAGATCTCAAAATTCAATAAGAAGGGAGGAGTACTATACCTTGATTTTTGATTAGTTAGAGATGCATTGAAAGTTGATTGTCTCTTTGGTGATATCATTTTTAATGGATTGTATAGATTTACCTTTACTCTTTATGACTCCAACATTATCTTCTTGAGTGTTTTGAAAAGAGTTGCCTTACAAACTTATAATGAAAATTTCCTGAATTTTAAGGAGCTTTTGAGTTAAAACAAGGAAATGTTTTCCTGAGTTCTCTTCATATCTTCCAGGAAATCATAATTAAATTTTGATGGAGGATTAGGATTACTCTATTTGTCAACAATAGGGGTCTTATGGGTGTTGTATGTTGTTTCAGCAGCATCGAAAGATGCATTTTTAGTTGCACTGCTAGTGGTCACAATATTTCCAGACATATGTATGTCTTTAAATTCTTCTTCTTCTTATCCTAATCCAAATGATATATATCAAAAATATTTACATTTTTCTTCTTCTTTTTCTTCAGATTCACGGACCTGATATTGTTTCTCATCTTCTCCCTCCTCTTCATCTTTAGATTAGGCTCTTCTTGCACTTTCCCAAGCCTGAAAGGATTGAAAAAAATATTCCATGTTAACACCTTCTAGGCAAGGGGGGTTGGTTTTTTTAGTAGGAGGAGTACTCTTGTCTTTCTTAGGTTGAAACTTAAAGTATTTCTTGGTGTTGGAATATCCTTCCCTGAAGTTATTCCTCAAATCAATTATGTCATTGGATAGTTTATTGACAATTATTTGGAGGGATTCCATGTCCATGGAGTCAATATCCTTTTTATATTCTGAGGTTTTCGTTACAATATTTTTGGTTTTGATATTGGCCTTATCATTTGAAGAATCATTCATACTCAACATGGCATTATCAACTTTAATGGATTATTTAATAATTGCTTCAAGAGTAGTTTTCTTAGCATTGATAAAAACAATTGTCATTGAAATAGGGAGGACCGAGGTATAGAATTAAATGCAAATATCTTCGATAGGCTTGGAAGCTTGTGGAATTCTCTTCATTAAGGTAAGAAATAATTAATTAAAATCCTTGAAATTTTTTTGTATCTTCCATTTTAATTATTGAAAGGTCTAGGACCAAGATTGTTGGGGTTTTTTCTTCCCCAAACTTTTCAATAAAAGTAGTCTCAAATTCCCTCCAACTAGTAGTAGAGACTTCTTCTAGAGAAAAGAACCATGTTCAAGCCTTATTTTCGAAAGTATAAGAAAACACTCTACAAACAACATATTCATGTCGAACATTCATGAGTTGAACAACAAGCAGTAAATTTTTTTAAATGATCTTCTGCAAAGTCTTTTCTATCGAGTTCAAATGTGGGAAGTAATTTCTCTGGATGCTTGGAAATATCACAGAGTTTCCCAAGTACTTCCATGCCAATGAGGACCAACTAGGGCTAGTAGTTTTGTTCGTTTTGATTAGTTCCATCCATTGGTTGGGAATTGACAGGAATTATTTGTCTATATTCTCCTCCTCCTTCTTCTTAGAATTCTTCTTCTCCTTTAGGATCATCTTTGGGTTTTCTCCTTTGGGTTCGAGCTATGTGTTCGGGAGAAAAAGGAGGTCCACTAGCACCACCCACAAGTATAAAATTCTCTAGTTCAAAATTAGAAGATTTTGAAATGCCTTGCAAAACATGGGATAAGTGTTATTCAAGTGTCTCAATGGTCGGGTTCCCCTTGTAAGTGGAAGTGTTTTCAAAAAATGGGTCTTTCGTTGAGGGGCTTCCTTGGCCTTCGGGTATCGAATAGTCAATCAGAATATGGTTGGTTTGTCTTCTCCACTAGCATGTCAACTTCCATTCAAGGGATTATTTTATTAACATATTAAGTTCGAGTATTATATATCTGCGAGGGATCAAAGAAGAAAATATAGGCTGAGAGTTTGTAGGAACTCGATGAATGAAGTCTTGAATGAGTGTATTGACTATGTAGGATAGAGGATGAATATCTTGTTCAAGGACTAGATTGGGAAGATCACCTTGTGGAGTAGGGTTTGTTAGTGAAAGAGAATGGGTAGTATCTTGCAATTTCTTAGTAGCCATTCAGTTCTATGGCCCTCATTCTAGTGTCATTTATATTGATGGGTCCATATTGACTTGTCAAATAGGTAAGGAAGAACGTCTGATGGCAGGTCTCAATTAGACCTACTCTCATTTGGGATGACATTTACGAAAAATATGTGGGATTTTTTTCCACTCTAAATTATCATCTAAATGTGAATCTAATAACAAGATGTTCTTAGATGAATCAAAATATGAAACTAAACTAACTTTTTCTATCTACTACTCTGAATTTCAATTCTAAACTATTATAATCTATCATGATCAGGATCAATCTAAATAATATTGAATATAGAGAAATATTATATCATTAAGATAAAAAGACATTCATATATTCCGATGAAAAATGATAATAGCAATATTACAGATACATTCACAATTAGTTTCAATATGCATATATAACAACATAGTTGTATTCATAATGAAACATATGGAAATGTGAGAATTAATGAAAATTGAAGAAATAATTCATACAAAAAATTTATATAATTATACTGTAGTAGAAAATAAATGCATAGAGAAGAGTCTCATATACTTTCACCATAGTCACAAAGTTCTCGAATGCCTCTTTCTCTTTATTAATTATCAAGTAAAAGTACTCTTTATCATTTACAAAGGGAAAAAGTACCTCTCTCATTGCAACACTCTCTTTTATAAAACAAGAGGAGGATGTTCAATTTTTGTAACTTTCATCATGTTATATGACAGTTACAATACCTAATTTCACATTCCAAACTGGGATTTAAAAAAATTACATGTAATCAAAATGAAGAAAGTTCATTAGAAAATACAATAATTGAGAGGTTTTCGGTTGTTGCATTTTGTCTCTATATTCCTTCCAAATATTGAAGTCCTTTAGGGTAACATCCACTCTACTCATCTGCATCTTTTCAAGGTCTATCTCACTATGATAGATTAGGGTTGTCACTTCTACTTTCAGGATCTTCTCTTTTTTTTGAATAAAGTCTTTGGCTAGTGAGGTGAGCTTGATTGGCTTTATGAAATTTTCTTCCAAGACCGCTTTATTCACATCCTCAATTTCTTCAATAGTTTTCTTTCTCATATTTATTTTAGTTTCCATATCGTCTATATTGAAATCTTTTGGCGCTACATTCTCTAAATATGCCATGATGTCCATCCCAAACTGTTCAAGTATATTAAATGATTCTCTCCATAGTCTTTTGCAAGCTTCACTCACTGCTTCTTAGGTGATTTTAATATCATTCATGATGGATCCTCCAGTATCAAAGAGGACTTTGTATTTGATCTTTTACCTATTTGTTTAGACTCGTAGGGTACTAGGAGGATTATCTTACACCTCTTTCCAATGTATTATTTTTTCATAGGTATTTTGAGACTTTTTGTACTGGTCCTTTATGTTTCCCACTTGTACACATAGCTTGAGATGGCATCCTTTGTTCTTTGGATTTAATTTAATAAAAAAGACAACATCTCATGAAAACTTATGAGTTCTTCATTGGTAGCATTGACTTCTTATTTGATTGTTTCTAGGATGATAGCTCCCTTTTGGATTTCTTCTATAGTCATATTCAAAAGTTGATTATCGTACTGTAACTTTCTGACCATGTCTTCTAATTTCTCATTGTAAATGCTTACCTCCAAACATTATGCATGTAATATTTCCATCTCTTGTGCACATTTGGTCTTGAGCTACTCCATTTTCTCTTAATATTTAACATTGAGAGATTCTATCTATTCTTGATGTATCGTCTTATTTATATTGGCACATTGTTCAAAATTAACATTTACTCCATTTCCTTTAAGTTTTAACTTCCTTTCCACTTCTTATTTGTACAATTGTTATGTTATGTTGGCTTCTTTCTTGAACTCACAAGCCAATTTGTCTCTGATATTGCTCATAGCTTCTTCAAACTCAACTACCCTCGCTCTATATACACCGAATGCTTCACCTATCTCATAAATTGACATGGAATTTGCACCTACAAATGCATTTAGGGTTTATGTTGTTGCATAGAATTTTTCTTTCAGTCGTGTCTTGCCTTCCACCTAATGATTCTTTCAGATCATTCTTGTTTGAGTGTTTCTCCTCCCTTTTCTCTTGTTTATCATTCTCTCAATAGATTTGGTTTTATGGCTTTAATAATAACCTCCTAACGACCTAGTTCTTGATATGAGTAAGAGAAATTTCCTAGGATGGATATCAGAGGGGTGCATTCTTCAATGGGGACTATAACTATACTGGAATTTGGGTTAACCAAAACTCTGTTCACTTCATCATGTTCCTCCTTATTTTCTAGATCTATATTTTCCCTTGTTTTTTCTTAATGAATGTGTTGCCTTATGTTTCTCCTCTTCTTCTTTCTTCCTTTTTTCTTTAAATTATGTAGCTAATATTTTTCTCTCATCCTCTTCCTTTGGAGCCTTTCCCTTGTTGGTTCATCTTGTAGCCTTTCCAATACTTCTTCAAAAAAGTAAGCTCCTTTGAATAGGTATTCAACGAAGGTAACTTCATGGATGATTGGGTGTGTAAGTTTGAATGACTATTTATGATCATACACTATATTATGTGGATCATGTTTTTTTAGACTCTCTATGCATAGCCATCTTTTTCAAGGCTTTTGCTTCCTTTTTCAGCATGGGGTTTGTTGGATAGAGTATATATTCCTACATGTATTGGGAAATTTGGTTACTATTTGTTATTCTTCTTTAATAGATAGGTTGAAATCCCTTTTTCCACTGTCTGGTATGCAATTTCTATGGCTAACAACTTGTCAAGTACATACCTTGGTAATAAATGTGTCATCCCATTGCTTTTAAATACCTAGATATAAGTATAGTGTTTCTTCATATACCAATCTACTATCTCCTTCAGGGTTGTCATGGCCCCTTTCAATATATTATCTGGGTAAATTAATAAAATAATCTTGTAAAAAGAGGCTAGGAAATAGTCATAGATAGTATAAAAATGTTATTTGTAATTTATGTACAACAATTCTAAACAATAGACATGGATTGGAGGATGAATTGGAGTCCAAATCCAATCAAAAGAAGGGAAATGTTTAACACATAATATTGCATCAATCAAATATGATGACATATAGAAACCAAAGTTTTTCATGCATGTAGCTTCTTTAGCTCTATTGAATATATTGAAAGATAAAAGGTTGGCCAAGTTGAAGAATTGTCCTGTTTTCTCCACCAAATATTCCATCATAAACCATTCCATCCTGAAGTGCATGCTGGTTTCTTCATCATATAATAGACATATCATTATGTTCAATATACTACATGGGATATTCAAATATAGTACTAGAATGTATCTCTCTCCTTTTTTCACTCACCTTAGCTCACCATTGTACCAGTCCTCCATCAATTCTTCAAAATCCTCACTCTCGATCCCAAACTTCTCCAAAAAGGATTCATCTAGTGATATTGTAGGTTCATAGCTCTGGTACATTATTTTTGTATCACTCATTTTCAAGGAAGCAATCAAAACAGTAGACTCATTGATGATACTGGTCATTTCCTTCTAGAGGTGGCTAAAACACCACCATGTAGCATCATTGTAAGGGAAGAGCATCAAGCAAGCCATTGAGATATGAATCCCACTCTTAGACGATATTTTAATATGTGTCTATCTCTTCTTTGTTTGAAGGATAATCTTCATTCTAGAAAATAGGATAGATTTCGTGGTACCTTGGACAATGTTGCATTCCGTCGAAGAAGCTAGTGTTTGCAATCGTGATAAAGTATGGGCTAGAAATAGGGGCAGGTCCAACAACCTTTATGCTATTCACTCTTTTTTTTTTCATGTGGTACATTTTTTCTCCTCGATATACTATCACAAATAAGATCATAATTATTTTACTTTTTCAGTTGTACACAAGAAGCATTGAATCTAGAGTATGCAGACTACATACTATAAAAACTTAACATCAACCTCACACAAGTGAGACGAAGCTCACACAACTTGATTTCATGAAAGGAAACTAGGTACATTTATAGTTATAGCGCTCACCTATAAACCAGGAGATGAATCCTTTATTTGTGGATCTTATACTCTAAAGTTAGATTCGGGTAGAACAAACTCTCGAATATAGTGGAAAGACGTTTCGAGATTATTCTAACATCCCCCTTTAATGGAGAAACGGATTTTCTATGACACCTAACTTACTTCTAAAAATTTCAAACTTAAGCTTACCAAGAGGCTTGGTAAAGATGTCAGCCACATTATCAGTGGTATTATAATAGATCAAGTCAATTTCCTTTGAATGTATCTTTTCTCTTACAAAATGATGTTGAATTTCAATATGCTTGGTTCTGGCATGATAAATTGGGTTGTGTGCCAATTTAATAGAACTTTGATTGTCACATTTGAGAATAGTTGGACCCATTTGTTTATTTCCAATTTCTTCAATAATTCTCCTTAACCAAACAACTTCACAAGTAGCATTGCATAGAGCTTTGTAATCAACTTCAGTTGACGATAAAGAAACAGTTGGTTATTTCTTACTGCTCCACGACATGACTCCTGTACCTATGTTGAATGCATATCCTGAAGTTGATTTTCTGTCATTAGGATTTCCAGCCCAATCTAAATCAGAGTAACCTGTTAACTCAACATCATAGTCATTAGTATATATAACACCAAATTTAATAGTTCCTTTCAGATATTGAAGAACTTTCTTCGTAGCTTTCCAATGACTATCTGAAGTCTTAGACATGAACTAACTAAGGATGCTGACCGAGTATGCAATGTCTGGCCTTGTAGTGGTGAGGTAGTTCAGACTTCCCACCAACTGACGATATAAAGTACCATCTGTCTCTTTAGATCCATCTTCATTGTACAACTTTCCATTATGTTCTAATGGATTTGACATATCTTTACATTCACTCATGTTGAACCTTTTAAGAATTTATTTTGTATACTTACTTTGAGTGATCAATGTTTTTCCAGACTCTCTCCAAACCTCAAGTCCTAGACAGTAATGCAATTCACCGAGGTCTTTCATTTCAAACTCTTGAGATAACTGAATTTTAATCTCTTCAATTAACTTACATGCACTCCCTGTAATAATGAGATCATCCACATATAAAGATATTAAAGCAACATTTCCTTCTTCATCTTTCTTAACATATAGATTAGGATCATTC
>JASDQU010108136.1:115050-138064 GCA_032191745.1 Picea mariana | reverse complement strand
AACTACCGGCTGAAGATTCCACTTGGGAAGATGAGTCTTTTATACAGAAGCATCCAAAGTTACTCAAGCATTGCGGACAACACTTGTCTCAAGGGGAGGGGCATGTTAAGCCCTAATATTGGCTCATTACCCCTTAATTGGGGCATATTAGATTAGTAATGTTATTTTATTTATGCCGGCTTTAGGCCATTATTTGTAATTTAGATTAGTAATGTTATTTTATTTATATCGGCTTTAGGCCATTAGTTGTAATTATACCTCCTAGTCTCCTATATATACCAAGGAGACATTTTCATTTTAAATCATCTTGTACTTGAACATTTAAGTGGGGTAAAAGGAGGTTTCCCCCTCGAAGAGGCTTATTATCTGAAATTATATATTTTTCAAGGCGTTGATTACTTTTCCTCAGGTTTTTCTATGCTATATTGATGTTTGGTTCTTAACAAAATCATTCCCTAGATCAAAGCTTCATATTCTGCCTCATTATTAGTACATGTAAATTCAAGTCTCATAGCATGTGGATGCATAATCTTTCCTAGACTTACAAGGACAATTCCAACTCCAATCCTGGAGCTGGAACAAGCTCCATCGATCGACATCCTCCACTAACCTTCAAATGGATGTTGTTGATTCTTCGTGTCTTGAATTTGCTCTAGGATTTCAATGTGTTCCATGTCTAGGATAGAATAATTTCCAATCCCAACATCTATATAATCTTCCATTAATTCACTATCCTTTTTTTTGAAAGAGAAGGGTTTCTTGGGTTCACAAGGCACCTTAATCATTGCTCCTTCTTTTCCTAGAAGCATCATACAACTTTCATGATTCATTATATATCCCCCGATCATGGATGACTAATCTCTTCCCAAAACGATTTCATATGTCGGAGGAAGGTCTACCACAATAATATTGAAAACTGCAATAATATGGGGAGTCGATGTGATCCAAGCATAAAATTCCTTGATTTCTCCATAAGCTAGCACTTGTCTGGAATCAATTGCATATATACTTTCACCAGTTTCATAATATTTGGTACATCTCATTCCCAATTCCTCCATGACCACCAGTGGCATAATATTATTGGTCACGCTAGTGTCAACTAAACAATTATGAAGTGCAACATCATGATTTTCAATTGAAATATAAAAGCGAGGAATTTTACCTCTCAACTTGGTAGTTGATTTGTTTTGGCTTTGTTTCAGACTTGTAACAACAACTTTTTCTTTTTCAGACGGATCATCCAATAATCTCAAGATGTTTTCCCTTTGTTGGGAAATCTTCACCACTTCTGTAAAAGGAAGAGTTATCCTTAGTTTACTTAGGTCTTATACAACATTGTATGTCATCCGAGTGGAGTTTGACATCGAGTGTTTCTTCTTACTTCTAACACTAACCGCCATTTTCTCATTTCCCCTTTTCTCATTCATTTTTTCTTTATATTTTCCGTTTTCCTTTTCATAAAAATTTTTACTCTTGGATCTATTTACATATCCTCTTGTCTGGGCGACATTTTCTTGCGAGTTGGGTTTATTGTCGTCTTCTTCAAATATATACATGGGCGTCTCGCATCTGTCCATATGTACAGTCTCATAACTTTCATCAGGTGAATAATAGTTCTCTTGCTCAACAATTTTCTCATCATACACATCATCCAAAATAGTTGCATTGGGGGTTGGATGCCTAGGAACCCTTGGTCTTTGCGGATTATCCATGTTTTCAAACCTCACTCTCAGTTTTCTTGGGGAGGGTTTCTTCTTTACTCTGGGATCGACATTCTCAGATTTTCCACATAATTATCCCCCCTTCTTAATATGGTTATCTCGTTCTTCATTTGCTTCATAGTTCTATTCATTTGTGCAATTTCAATTCTTTGCTTGGTTTCTTGTGCCGCAACAAGGTCGACCTTCACATCTGGTATGGTTCCCTTGAAAAATCCTTCTCCAATTGTTTGATTTTGGGTCGGTCATGGCTTGAATTCTTCATAATTTCTTGAACTATAGGCCCCTTGATTATCAATACTTAAGCTTCCCAACTGCCTTTGTATTTTTCCCATTATGATGTCGAGCTCGGCACCCGTTTCAATCATAATTACTTCCATCTCAGTGGCTTTAACCATTGCTTAATCCAAGGTGTCCATTTGGGATGTTCTGATAGCATATTTTACATTTGGGGACATAAGATTCTTATAACAACCGAGTATGACTAGGTCATTAGGTCTTTTATCTTCTGGAATCTTACTCAAGGTTTTATTGAACCTGAGATTAAAATCTTGTATTCGCTCATTCTTCCTCAAAACAATTTGAGTGAAATCGGTGAGAAGGGTATGATAGGCAATTGGAGGGGCGAACATAGTCAGGAACATGGCTTCGAGGTCATTAAACGATCCAATTGACCTACTAGGTAATTTTGTATACCATTCATACGCTCTTCCTGATAAGGTTTAAAGAAACAATATTACCATGACATCGTAATACTCAACACGATGAAAATCACAGACATCAAGAAATAAGTGAAGGTGCCTCTTTGCATCGATTGTTCCATCTCCATAAAATTCCTTCAAGGTACCCTTAGGGAGAATAGGGAAATCATGTTGCTCAACTAGAATATTTAAAGGGGAATCTCTTATTCTTTTTTTATTTTCTTGATTTCTTGCAGAACCTCTTCCACCTCCTTGTCTCTCGTCACATGGTTCGTCTCGCAATTGTTCATTTCTTTCTTCCATATCCGGTGATGTTTCAGAAATATGATTTCCACTTATTAGAATATAGAGCTTCTTGTTTTTACTTTTGGTAATGGGTCCTTTGTACTCGTCCAACTTCAATCCTGACCTTGTCCTTGTGTTGGTCTAGTGAGCCTTTGGTTTCTTTGGTCTTGTTGTTTGTCTCTCCTCTGTCTCCAGAGGATTTCTCTTTCTTCATCTCGAACTAGGATCTTCCAGGATCTTTCTAATTCTTCTTGGGTATCTGTTGTCGTTATTACCAGATTATATAGCTGATGTAAGATGCTTCGTTGATTATTCAATCCAATTTCTAGGTGGTGTTGATCAGCCTGGGGGAAAGTCATATATTTTTCAAAACAATCCTAAACCAGATTTCAAATTTCAATTCATTCCCCGGTATGGTCGCCAAAAATGTTGACGCTTGAATCCACTAGGACCAAAACGACAACCTCACGAGGATGTGAATCCTCCTACTTTTTTATAGAGGTGGTACTCCTCTTTACTTTAATATTTTTTCGAGACTCTAGATCTTCAGAATATGGGACTTTGCAGAAGTCTGTCGTGGTAATCAGAGAAATATAAAGATTGCAAGAAAATTAGCAAGAAATAAAAAGGTATTGTTTCTTTTTAAAGAAATTTCCTGAGAAATGACTAAGAACCACACACTTCATACATTTAGAAAAGATAGACAAAATTTCCTCACATCCATCATAATTAAACTAAAGATTTATGATCACATAAAATAAAAAGAAGATTGGCTGCATGCATAAGAGAACTTTAACAGAGTGGAAACATGGGCAGCTCAAATAAAGATAATGATAGATCAATCTCAAATACTTTATACTCAAAACTCAAAGTTACAAAGCACAATCAAAACTGATCCCGAAATACCTCTCTTGAAATTTCTGAAAAAATATATAGTCTATTACAAATACCTTGAAATTTAAAATGTGTTTTTCCTTAGGATTGGGATTGGGGCTCCCACGGACCATAAAGAAAATATAAATAAGAAATAATCTTTTAGAAGGAGGATGGTGGGTGATAGTATAACAACAAGACCTGGAAAGAAGACAAGGAGAAGTTGTCAAACTTTGATTAAACCTTTCTAGTGAAAAAAGAGGAGTAACTGGATGAAAGAACTAATAAAGAAAGAAATATGTCATCAACATAAACTTACTATGATGGTCTCTCGTGTCTTCACTTTCTTGCTTCTATCATTTTATTGTCTTCATTAACGGTTACAGGAACCGTCTCAACTGTTTCTTGCCCCTCATTGGTCAATTTGTCGATTGTTGTTTTGAACCATTCTTCAATATATTTTTTCATTGGTGCCACATTTATCTCATGCCGGATTTTAATGTTAAATAACTCTCCTTCCAAGTCTCTTAAATCAAGGGAAATACCATGCACTTCTTCCTCAATATCTTGATTCTTCACGGAATAGTATACTAGCCAATTGTCTATGTCATCTTCATTATATTTGAGTATACCATAAAAAAAATCCAACTGAATAACCCTTTAAAAATCTCAACTTGTTCGTCAAACTGTAGTTTTGTTAGGAACATTGAGTTGAAGATTAATTTAGTGTATTTTACTTCGTTAGTACCTCATGCTAGGTATAAATACCTGAGCCTCTAGAACAGTTCTTCCCTTTCCAATATGGCTTCGATGCATGCTTGGACAATATTATTCAAATTTTTGATATTTTCCTTCCAACAAGCATTCAATTGTTTTATCCAACTTAGGGAAGGAAGATATTCCTCTCTTCTTCTTAGTTCCATCATGTTAGAGACTTTGGTTCCAAAGGGTATTACAACATCAATGTAGAAACCTTTCTCATTCTTCAGATCAACTTGCAAATATTCATGGAAGGCATGTGCCCTCGAGCCAAAAGAAACAATATTTTTTGAAACCTCCCATGCCTATGTTATCAATCCCATTCTTTTCTTAATATTTCTTTCTACATAAATCATGGCTGATGTAAGTAGGATTGAATATCCTTTCAACTTAATAGTGGGTGTGGTGGGTCTGACTATTGACAAAGGACTAGAAAGAAGTGGAAGAGGCATTAAGGTGTCTTCCAGTTCCCTGATCCTTTCTTTCAACTTAGTGTTTTATGCTTCCAGATGGCCAATGAAATCATCAAGAGAATCCTCGGTTGCTCTATGAATTTTATAGATCTGGGATGGCCTCATATCCTTTTATTCAACCTATGTACGATATTTTCCTTTCTTATTCTTCAGATCACCTTCTTCTATAATCAATTTCTTAGATTCCTTGTCAAAAACAACGCTTTGGAAAGAGAATGACTCTTCTTCACTGAAGGTCTCATTCTCAATGATCTCTAATGATGAATTTTGTGGGGCTATATTTCCCGGCTGATCAATTGTGGGAAACATTTTCTCAATATCCTCCTTGAGCTCCATGTCTTCAAGAGAGAAGCTATTGATGTCATTCTCTATGAGGTTTTCATATTCCTCATGCACAACATTCTTCCTCTTTTTTCTCAAAGGGAGCTTGTGTGAGCTCTCGATTTTTCTGGGGGGGTGTGAGGATTATTTTCTCCTATGTTACTTGAAATACTATCGTTAATTTTTATAGTTGGGTGGGCCCTTGGAGAATTTCTCCGGGATGTTGTAGTTTTAGGAGTAATAACTGGAGACTGGGCACTCTTCTCACTGGGACCTTTTTCTTTTTTATTGTAAAACCCATTAGTACTAAGTATTGTTTCCAAGTCACCAGCATTGTGTGCAGGAGTGCCTAGGTTGTTATATTCTTCTTCATTCAAAATAGTATGAATGAATGAGTTGTTGAATCCTACTGACAACATATGTTCCACAAATAGTTTGTTAGGATTAAACCCCTTTATATTTTCCACATACTTCAGATTTACATTGCTGAAGTGATTTGCAAACTCATCGATTTTATTTATGTTCCTGAATATGAAGTCTCGAATTTTCCACGGCAATGGGATGAATTTATTTTTCTATTTTTCATGGAAAAAGTGCAGCCAAAAATTGTACTACCTTACCACTTCCGTAACAAACAATTTATCAAATACATGGTGTGGAAGAAAAGAGGGAATTTATTTGGAGCAGAAGATCCTGATGAAACTATGATTTTCCATCTGTTCTATCGTTCCCTTTTTCTCCAAGAATTTATTTTCCTGGTCAGATATCCTGGGGGTATTTTTACCAAACAACACTCCTTTGAAAAATGAAACAAAATCATTGTAAACTTCGTAAAAATGCAGAGAAGTATTGTGTCTCCACAATGCTTGATACCAGAAGGTAACTAGATCAATTTCACAGTTCCCCTCTTGCATATAATCAATTTTGGAAATTGACAAAAATACATTATCGCAAATACCAAATAAGAAGCCATAAATAATTTCTTGTCCCCTTTGTAATGTGATAATTGGGAGGAAATTTCAATGGAAATCAATTTTCCCCAGTCGAAGATAGCTTTCTCTTTAACTGTAAAATATAAAATATAAAGAATCATACGAGAAATGGTGGCAGTGCTTTCTTGACCTGTCAACCTGGTAAAAAACGAAGTGATTTCCCAAAATGGGATTTTAAAAGAGTCGACCTGAATCCTGGTTATGTCTTCTGGAACAACCGCGAGATTCTCCAAGAACTTAGGAAAGATATCCAGGCCATTGTCATGTTCTTTTAGAAAATATTTGCAATCCTCTCTTTTGAAGGTAATTTTTGGTTCAGGGAGCTTCGAAATCTTACGAAACACTTGTGGTGAAACGAATATGGGGGAATGATCTTGTATTTGTATGATTCATTGTCTTGGTGCGTACTTCTCAACGCACCATGCAACAAGTTATTTGAAGTCGAATACCTCAGGGACACACCTGTGTGAGAAATTATGGATGTCCATATTATGACTTTCTGTGTAGGAGGAGATGAATAATATGAATATTCTCTGGACTACTGAAAGTTTTGGTCTTCATGACCAAAAATATTCAAAGTATCACCACAGAACTGTTGTCTGGCTATTGTTTCCATAGGTTTACAAGAGTGTTCTTTCAACTGGATAACAACTTGAAATGAATCCTTTCAGGGAGATAACAATAATATAACCTTTGGAAAATCGTTCTTTAATGAAATTTAAAGAAAAATATTCTTGAGCCCTTCGCTTATTAATGATGATATTTACGGAGCCTGCATGATCAATTATTAGCACTAAACCATAATAAATGCATATTGGGAAGATCATGAAGATGGTAGGGATGGAGAAGAGAAATTTGAATTTGGGACTTTTTGTGAACTCACCAACCCAGGAACCCACCAACCCGTGGTTGTGAATGATAAAAAATAGGCTAAGTGTTGCACATCGGTCGATCGGACTTGGATACAAGAGAAATGAGATATTTAGGGTCTTGGTACCCACGACAAGTCTAACGGTCATAATGTAGATCATGGGTCTTTGAGTGAAAAATGGAGATTGCAGAACTTGGAAGATGAAAGCTTCAACCCATGAACCCGCAGTTACAAAAATGGTTAAGTATATTATAACAAGGTGGTCGGCCAGACTCATGATATAGGAGCATGGATGGAGGTTAAGACCCACAAGTTTTCCAACCCAAGAACCCACCAATATTTGAAACGCGACTAAGTATGGTAACTAGAAAGGGGGAAGAGAAGGGATAAAAGAAAAGGGGAATGAGGGTAGGTATAGAAGGGAGAAAAGAAATGGAAAATAGAAAAGGGAGGGAAATTTCAGAAGCGGGAATTGATATCAACACTACCCAACCCATGGATACAAGTCATCAGGTTAGATTTATACCACTTCATTAGACCATTGCAAATGATTAGATCTTGAGAACTGAAAATCTTGATTAGCTCAGTACCATACAAATTCTCGGTAAAGTCTTCCAAAATTCTCTTGTATCTATTAGCTAAAACAAGGTCCTCATATATCCATGGGGGATTAGGGTTGGAATCATTGCTTAAGATAATAGCTTGATTAGTTTCATTTCTATCTTTAAAGTCTCCTAGCAAGAGGATACTACCTTCATTTCTCAGACTGTAAATATCTTAATCTAATCTTTTATAGGGACAATTTTTATCTAGATTGTTTAAATTGTATAAAAGGTAGAATTAATATGCGTCAAACAAAAAATTGCTATATACATATTCTTAGCATTGATATCTGAAATCTCACCTCAAATGAACTAATTGAGAGGGTATTTTTTATGAAGACGAATGTGAGGAAAAATTTGTGTTCTTATGTAAGACGATATGCCTCCAACTCCTCTACAAGAGGATTTATTGTTCCATGTTGACCACAATATAAATCCATCTATATGTTAGGGACCTTAGATTCCTCATGCTCCCAAGATTCAACTAGAAATATAATATCAATTTCACTTGGGATACAACTTAATATAGTCCCTTTGTTCCAAGGAAATCCCCGACAGTTCCAAGAAATTATCTGAAATGTCTCAAGTTGTTATTTATTGTTATCCTTTTGGTCTCTTTCACTAATAATAGATTTTTGGTTCATAATGATGCAGGAGCATCAACCCATGCCAAGTCAAATTCGATTTTCCAAATATTCTAGAAGTCGGCGTGGCCATGAGGATGATATTTCCTCTATATTTGATTAAATTTGTTTGTAACTATTGTGTTAAGCAGATTTTGAGGGATTGTTAAGTGATATTGTTGAGTGTAGATCGGATCCTTTTAGTGATATGATCCCTATTATGATTATGGTTATGAATTGCATCCTTCGAGCATTTGTAAAGGAGGTAACCATTCATTATGTAAATCAGGTCAAGACCAAAGAGGTCATGCGTATGTAATTCAAGATCGAATATAATGAAGTAGCATGCATTTTATGTATCATGTCTTTTTATGTGTTAATTGTGTATGGAATATTGTGGAATGAATGTGCAAATCCATGTGTTAATGCATAATATAGGAATTTTGAGTGTGAGTAGTGAATCCACCGGACAGAGTTGCAGATTTGGAATATAGTAGAAATGTCATATTCCAACGATGAAGTTGATCGACCGTCGATCATTAAAAAGGATCGACGATGATCCATCCCTTTCGCGTGACAAACAAAAAGGGAGTTAACAGAGAGGCAACCCCCGAAATGATATACGTTCTTGATCATGTCTCCACATGTAGAGAGGATAATCATTTCAGCCCCTCGCTACCTTGGGATTGTGGAGAGGCCTTTGGCCCCCGAAATGTAGTGCACCTGGTCACAAGATTAGGTCTTATGAAGAAAATAATAAGTGGAACTAGGGAGGAGTTATCACATGTTTGCCATTAGGAATGGAAGTGCACCAAAGCCATCCATTGTCAACAACTAATTAAGTTGTGACTGTCTGTAATACCCCTGTTTCCCCCAACTTGTAAATATAACTATAATTTTCCAAAATATTGTCACAGATTGAATATGTGTGAATGTTGGAATTGGTGAACCTTTTTGTTATAAAAGGTAATGTATGTATTTATGTTATTAATTGAAAATGGAGTGTTGAAAAAATGTTGAAAAATGGGGGTTTGCCAAGATAGACCATGATGTTATGAGAGAGATGGTGAGGGGAACCAAAAATGGTTGAGATGACCCCCACCAAACCAATACCTTACTAGATTTAATTGCTTAGACATAGAACAGTCCTCTGACCCAGAAATAAATTACCAGTCAGACTGGTAGTTGGAAAATCCCTCCTCAAGATTTGATGAGGAGAAGGGGTAGAGTACCCATCTGCAAGGCTTCCAGACCTGACCATGTGTTGGGGATTCAGACCCATGCAATCATGTTGAGGAAGGAAAGAAAGGAAGTAATTTCATGGGTAGAAGCAGATCTGTGAAAAGAAGAGTCGAGAGACCAATATCCAGAAGAGAAAAGAGCGCTTGCAGCTCTCTGGTTCAAGGGAGAACTAAGAAACAATCTCTTTCTGGGTGCAAGAAGTTGTTGGAAGCGTTTTCAGTCCAAGATGATAAATGGGGCTGCAAAGAAGACGAGTGACTGTGTAAGTATTGGTTGCAGGCCACCTTGCTTTGTACAGAGAAAATTGGTTGCTAAGATCCTGTGGGAGGAGGAGAGTAACCTCCGTCCCTAACTGTCATTGAGAAAGAAGAAAGATTATCTCTCAGAACATAGTGGTCTAGCTAGGGGGTGGCCAGTATTAAATCTATTCAGGAGTGGTTGTGCCTACGGTTGGGTGGAAATAGACACTCCTTTCAACATTCACTTCATGATTTTGTTTTTTGATAATTATTTTCATACTCTGTGTATTGGAATGGAAGTGATGATTGAATATACATGTTTATGACTAAACCCTGGATTGAATGACTAAGGTAGAAGTATTTATTTATTTCCTGTGAACCCATGCTTTTGAATAGCCTTTTGTTTTGCTTCAGCTTAGCAACTAGAGAGTTATGGTACATGAATCTGCAAGAAAGTTGAGGTAGGGTAAACTGGAACGCTAAAGTATTGTTGACCTCTCGAATTTACCTTCACGGGAATGCCAAGTTCAAACTCTATGGAAGGAGGGCACCTCCTTCAGACCCTTCACCCATGTGAATAAGGGCTCATGTCCATGGCCTTAACCAATTCACGGCTAAGAGCTAAGAGTGTATCCCACGAGAATTATGTAAGGACCAATATGACCAAGGATATGGGAAACCTGCGCTAGAATCGAGAGGAGCTAAGCCTTTCTGGCTTCAGAACTCTGGTATTTCAGAGCTCTGGGGTTCCATGACCTTACCATTTTCAAATCGGCCAAAGGTAACATTTTTTTACGATTACCCGCGAGGTTGACCGACATCTGGTGGTTTCCCTAACCGTGGCAGATAGACATGTTCCACCATTAAACCCCGACCCATTTACCAATCGTGAAGTAATGTGAGTCACATATTCGAGGGTATTCGGGAGTCCCACTAGCCGTTGTATCTACGCTAAGGTAAGTCTGGAGTTGACTACTTCGGGAGAACTGAGGTGTTATAGCACCAAATTCCCCAAACGTCGAAGTTACCAATTGATGTGAGCCATGGATTTAGGGAGTTTGTTGAGAACCCCTCTTAACCATCTGATCAAACAGTAGAGGGACTCGTGTATGCTACTTCGGTTAAGTCCTACTTTGGGAGGGTGGAGCTACCATAACGTCGAAACCCCTGAAGGTTGGAGCTAGCATAATGCCGAAACCCCCAAAGGTTGGAGTTGTGAATCAATGAGAACCGTATATCTAGGGTCATCTCGAGATCTTCCCTGGCCATTGGATCTATGCCAAGGTAAGTTTAGCGTTGACCACTCCAGGAGAAAGGGGGTGGTAAGTGAGAAGAACACCCGAATGTCGAAGTTACAAAGTAACGGAGGTCGTAGATTAGTGGGTCTACATGGACACATCTTGACCATTAGATCTAAGGGCATCGGAAGTTTATCAGTCTAGATTAACGTGCCACACTGAAGTCACCCAGGGTGATGTGGACCCACGATTGACATGCCACGTGTCACCATGATTCATACGTTTCACAGAACCTATGTGCCCATTAGAACATGACATCTGTCACCCACTGATGTGGCCACATGGCATCTCTGCCATGTCGCGTGTCACCCCCTGACACATTTTTCTTGATCCATTTACGGGTGGAGTACTTGGGACCCACCTGTCCTTGCCTCCACGTTTAATACGTCACCACGTGTAAGGTTGGACCCTTCGGGAGTCCGAGACTTCGGGTCTCCAGAGGTTTGGGGTGTAGTGTCATAGATAAGCCAAAAGGTCAGAATCCCGGAGCCACGTGGAGAGATTTCAGGCTCCTTTGGGAGTTCGATATTTTGAGACTCTGGAGTATTTGCGTGCAAAAAGGAAAAGGGGCATTCAACACCAAACGTCAATCTCTCCTCCAGTTTATGTGTTAAACGAAGATTAAGTCATGTTGTTAGATTGTACGGTGGATGGAATTCAACCGTGGATGTAGGAACATTGGGGAATCTCCGACACTTCGGGGATACTTGGGGATGGTACGAATGAGATGGACCCACGTGGCCCTCGACTAATAACACTTGAAGAGCTTCGGGAGTCCATAACTCGCAATCTATAGATCAGGTTTGAGCCTGGTAGTAGTCATTAGAAATCTATGATTGAGTAGAAGAGGATGAAGACCTCAGAAAGAATATTCGAGATGATTAAGGTAAGCAAAATTTGGATGCCCCATCCCTAGAAAGGGTACTTAAGGGTCGGGTGTGTTACAAATTGGTATCAGAGTAGGCAACAACACTTGGCCTACTTGGACTCATGGACGAGTCGCATAAAAATATTATTAGAGACCCTTTAAGGCTAACACCCTATCTTACCCCATTCCTGAGAGGTTTATTTAAACCTTTACTGAAGAGAGGAATGAAATTTTTTTTTGTTGTAGATGTTTTGAAAAATCTGAACTATGTGTTGTTCATAAACTAATAAGTGATTAACTAACAAAAAATGTTTTATCAGCAGTCAAGCAGTCATTGGACAACAGAAAAACTACAATGTAAGGGATGGTGACACACCATGAGTTGGGGGAAAACTTCCACAACATAGCAATGGAATATGATGAGAGGAGGGTGGTGGAAACCTCTCCATATTTGTCTAAAACCATAATAAGCCTCATGGAATAATTACAGAGTTGTAAGGCTGACAATGAAAGGCTTATAAAAGAGAAGAAAAAGCAAACTGAAATTAACGGAGTCCTACTGCAAAGCTTATCATATATACAAAGGCAGCTGCAACATGGACCAACAGCCAATCATGTGGATAGACATCATACTAAGAAAACTCAGAGATCGTCTGAGATAACGAAATCATGATCCTGAAAGTGGCCACACAATGAGTAGCACCTCAAATAAATCCCAACATGGAGTCAAGAGACACTCATCGGAAGAATCCTCTAGTGAGTAAACTGACAACTCCAAGGGATATTCTAGTAGCAAAACTAGTTCACATTCCCATAGGAGAGGGAATAAGAGGAAACATTCCAAGAGTCATGACCCTGAAGAGTTTAAGAAATCCAAACCACCCACTTTCGATGGAGATATTAAAAAGGGGGAAGAAGCAAAATTTTGGCTACTTGGCTTGAAGAAGTACTTCAGAGTTCATGACTACTCTGAAAACTTAAGGATCGAATAACCATTTTCAACCTGAATGGAAAGGCCTACATTTGGTGGGAGGACATTAGGAATGTGAAAGGAATCCATGAGAAGGACTTGTCATGGAAACAATTTCAGAAATACTTCAAGAATAAGTATTTTTCAGAGAAATACTTTGATGGGAATACCAAGGAGTTCTATGAACTCAAGTTAGGACAACTCACAATAGATGAATATATCAACAAATTTCTTGAGCTGATAAGGTTTGTGCCCTACATAAATGATGAAAAGGTAAATATGCAACGATTTATTAGTGGACTGCCTCAGTCCTTCCAAGACAAAATTGAATTTGATGAGACAAATACCTTAGAAGACACTATCCGGAAGGCAAGGTATTGCTATGAGCAATTCAAGAATAAGACAAAACCTCATGAGGTCTAGAAGAAGAAAAGTAATTTGGGATTCAAGAAGAAAGGGTTTAATCCCTCAAGATTTAAGAACCATGGGAAAGGTTCTAAGATGAGCCTTCCTACTAAAAGTGTATATCAATCAAATTTCCCATCTCATAGTGGAAATAAACCCTTTGGAGCAGCCTCAGGTAAGATTGATAACACAAAGAGAGAACCCTTGAAATGTTGGGGTTTTGGAGAAGAACATATGATGAGGGACTTCCCACATAGGAAACACAACGATATGAGGATATACAATGTCCAAGAGGCTACCAAAGTCAATGATGTGGCTAGGAACATGCCACAGATTTATTCAGCATTGGATAATAGACAAGTTGACCACCAAGCTTCAGTGGTGGAGATGGAAGGTATGATTTCCAATCATATAGTTTCCATTTTAATTGACCCTGGTTCTAATTTGAGTTATTTTTCCCCTCAAACTGTTTAGAAATGTAAATTTCAACAAGTTAAACATGTTAAATCCTAGTTGGTACAACTAGCCACTAGAACCAAAATAAAAGTAACAGAGGTCATACCAGCATGCCAATTCATTATGAATGGATTACCCACCCAAGCAACCCTAAACATGCTCCCTTTAGGATCTTATGATCTATTGATTGGCATGGACTGGTTGGCTTCCCATAAAACCAAGTTGGACTGTTACAATAAAAATTTGAAGTGTGAAGATGGAGAAGGGAGAAAGGTAACCCTACAATGGATTCAGAAGTTTGTCTCAGTGAGACAAATATCAACCCTTCAAGTGAAGAAGTATTGCAGAAAAGGATTCCCTTTATATGCAATAAAAATGTTGAACTCTGTTGAGGAAAGTAAACCAAACCTAGAGGACAATCCCATATTAAGAGAGTAAAAAAATGTGTTTCCATAAGAGGTACCAGGTCTACCTCCAAGAAGAGATATTGACTTTTCAATAGAACTTGCACTAGGAGCGGTGTTAGTGTCTAGAACACCCTATAGAATGAGTACACTAGAGATGGTTGAGCTCAGTATACAGTTGAAGGAGATGATGGAAAAAGGCTACATTCATCCTAGTGTGTCTCCATGGGGAGCACCAGCCTTGTTTGTGAAAATGAAGGATGCCACACTCAGGTTGTGCATAGACCATAAACAACTCAATAAGATGACCATTAAAAATAAGTATCCCTTGCCAAGGATCGATGACTTAGTTGACCAGTTAAGGGGTTCTACAATTTTATCCAAGATTGATTTGAGGTCTGGATACCATCAGGTTTGAATTAAAGATGAATACATCCACAAAACAACCTTTAAGACAAGGTATGGTCACTATGAATTTGTGGTGGTGCCATTTGGGCTAACCAATGCAACAACCACTTTTATGTGCTTAATGAATAATGTACTCGGTAAGTTCTTGGATAGATTTGTATTGGTTTTCATTGATGATATCCTAATATATTCTAAGAATAGGGAAGATCATGAAGAATATCTCAAGCTAGTGCTTTAGGTGCTAAGAGAACATCATCTCTATGCTAAGTTTAGTAAGTGTGACTTTTTCCAGAAAAAACTCCATTACTTAGGCCATGTTATTTTTGAAGAAGGAGTGGACATTGATCTCGACAAGATCAAATCCATTATGGATTGGCCTATTACAAAGGATGTATTTGATATCGGATCCTTTATGGGCCTAGACGGATAATATGGGAGGTTCATAAAAGGATTTTCAAAGATTGATTTTCCAATCACCTCCCTTCAGAGAAAGGGAGTTAAATTCACTTGGACATCAAAATGTGAAGAGAGATTCTGAGAGATAAAATACCTTCTAACCAATGCACATGTGTTGATGATTGTAGACTCGAACAAGGACTTCCTTGTGTGTACAGATGCCTACAAGGAAGGGCTCGGAGGATTCCTTATGCAAGAAGGACATGTAATTTTATACGAATCCAGAAAATTGAATGAGCATGAAATCAATTATGTGACCCACGATCTAGAATTGGCTACCATAGTACATGCTTTAAAAATGTGGAGGCATTACCTCCTAGGTAGAATATTTGTGCTTATGACAGACCATAGTGTGTTGAGATCTCAGTTTGATCAAACAAAACTCAATGCTAGACAAGCTAGATGGATGGCTCTCCTTAGTGAGTTTGATTTTGAAATCAAACATATCAAAGGAAAATAAAATAGGGTGGTTGATTCCCTTAGCATAAGTATGAAAGTAATCCACTTGGCACCTGTAAGAACCTATGAAACGGATGTCAGGGATAGATTCAAAAGTGCACAAGAAACAGATACATTTTTCAAGACTATGAAATCATAATTAGAGCAAGAGCCCACGGGGATAAAGTATGAGGGTTATCAATTGTTGAATGATGGCATGCTAACTTATAAAGGTAGGTTGTATATTCCAAATTGTGATGACTTGAAGAGGTTCATAATGGATGAACTACACAAAAGACCATATATTCGTCATCATGGTTATCATAAGATGATCACAACCACTAGGAAACTATTTTATTGGCTCGGACTGAAAAAGAACATAGCTGATTACTTAGCCAAATGTCTAGAATGTCAGCAAGTTAAGGCATAACATTAGCATCCAGCAGGGTTGTTGCAGCCCCTACCAATCCCATAATGGAAATGGGAAACCATCTCCATGGATTTCATCGCGGGGTTACCAAAATCAACCAAACAAAATGATGCCATCATGGTAGTGGTGGAAAAATTGAGCAAGGCTTCTCACTTTATTCCTGTCAAGTCAACTTGCAAGGAAATAGATATTTCCAGTATTTTCATGAAAGAAATATTTATACTGCATGGCATTCCTAAATAAATCATATCCGACTGAGATACAAAATTTACTTCCAACATTTGCAAATCTCTGTTTGTTGGTTTTGAAACTAAATTGTTGTTTAGTACAACCTATCACCCTCAAACTGATGGGAAAACAGAGAGGGTAAACCAAGTGTTAGAGGACATGTTAAGGATGCATGTAATGCATCAAGCTAAGAAGTGGGAATACTACCTACCAATGGTAGAATTTGCCTACAATAATGGCTATCAAGAGTCATTGAAGATGAGCCCTTTTGAGGCTCTCTATGGTAGACAGTGCAAGATTCCAATATGCTGGGATAACCCAGTGGACGGAATTACAATCAGACAAGACATTCTCAAATAAATGGAACAACAAATAATTCAGATAAAACAAAATCTGAAAATAGCTCAGGATAGACAGAAAATCTATGTAGGTAGAAAAAGGAATCCTAGAGAGTTCAAAGCAGGGGATCATGTGTATCTTAGAGTTAGACCCAGAAAAATATCTTTGAGAATGGGAGCTTGTGCCAAGTTGGCACCTCGGTATTGTGGACCCTTTGAAATTTTGGATAGAGTGGGACATGTAGCCTATAGACTAGCACTTCCTCCCACAATGAAGGCACATAATGTTTTCCATGTTTCATTACTGAAGAAATATGTACATCATTCTAATCATATAATTGATTGGTATGTGATTCATGTGGAACCAGAGGGAGAATTCCTGCCAGAACCACAATGCATAATAGACAAGAAGGGAATTCCACTCAGGAAAATAACCATCGCACGGGTCAAGGTGTAGTGGAAACACTTTGGTCCAAATGAGGCTACATGGGAAATGGAGGGTGCCATAAAACATGCATACCCATTTTTGTTTACTTCTGTGCATATAGAGCACATTGGCAGGTAGAACATCGAGAACGATGTTCCTTTAAGGGGGAGGGGATTGTAATACCCATGTTTCCCCCAAATTGTAAATATAACTATAATTTTCCAAAAGACTGTGGAAGATTGAATATGTGTGAGTGTTGGATTTGATGAATTTTTTTGTTATAGAAGGTAATGTATGTATTTTTTTTATTAAATGAAAATGGATAGTGTTCCAAAATTGATGAAAAAGGTGGTTTTGGCAAGATAGACCATGACATTATGAGAGATATGGTGATGGGAACCAGAAATGGTTGATATTGTCCCCACCAAACCAATACCTTATTGGATTTAATTTCTCATACCCAGAATAGTCCTCTGACCCAGAAATGAATTACCAGTCAGACTGGAAGTTGGAAAATCCCTCCTCAAGAGTTAATGAGTAGATGGGGAAGAGTACCCATCTGTAAGGCTTCCAGACCTTACCATGAGCTGGGGATTCAGACCCACGCAATTGTGCTGAGGAAGGAAAGAAAGGAAGTAATTTCATGGGTAGAGGCATATCTGCAAGAAGAAGAGTCGAGAGACCAATCTCCAAAAGATAAAAGAGAGATTTCAACTTTCTGGATCGAGGGAGAAATGAGAAACAAGCTTGTTCTAGGTGCATGGATTTGTCGACAACATTTTTAGTCCAAGATGATAAATGGGACTGCAAAGAAGATGAGTGACTTTGGAAGTATTCATTGGATGCCCTTTTTCTTGGTACAGAGAAAACCAGTAGCTAAGATCTCGTGGGAGGAGGAGAGTAACCTTTGTCCCTCACTGTCGCTGAGAAAGAAGAAAGAGTCTCTCTCATAACATTGTGGTCTAGATAGGGGGTGACCATTGGTAAATCCGTTCAGGAGTGGTTGTGCCTACAGTTGGGTGGAAACATGCACCCCTTTCAGCAGTCGCTTCACAATTATGTTTTCTGATAAGTATTTTCAGAGTCTGTGTATTGGAATGGAAGTGATGATTGAATATGCATGTTTATGACTAAACTCTAGATAGAATTATTAAGGTAGAAGTATTTATTTTTTTTCTGTGAACCCGTGTTTTTGAATGGCCTTATGTTTTTCCTCATCTTAGCACCTAGAGAGTTAATGGACGTGAGTCTGCAAGAAAGTCGAGGTAGGATTAACTGGAATTCTTAAGTCCTGCTAACCTCTCGAATTTACCTTCATGGGAATACCAAGTTCAAACTCTATGGAAGGAGGGCACCTCCTTTAGACCCTTCACACGTGTAACCGAGGGCTAAGACCTAAGCGTGTAGAGTAAGAGAATTATCTAAGGACCCATATGACCAAGGTCTGGGAACCCTACACTAGGCCCGAGAGGAGCTAAGCCTTTCTGGATTCAGAACTTAAGAAGTTTGAGGCTCTGGGGTGCCATGACCTTACCAATTTCAAACCGGCCGAAGGAAACTTGTTACGGATACCCAGGGGGTTGAACGACGTCTAGCAGTTTCCCTAACTGTGGAAGATAGTCTTGTTCCACCATTAAACCCCGACCCATTTACCAATCGTGAAGTAACGCAAGCTGCATATTCGAGGGTATTCGAGATTCCCCCTAGTCATTGGATCTACGCTGAGGTAAGTCCGACATTGACTACTTCGGGAGAACTGATGTGTTATAGCACCAAATTCCCCGAACGTCAGAGTTACAAATTGATGTGAGACGTGAATCTAGGGAGTTTGTTGAGAACCCCTCTTAACCATCCGATCAAACAGTGGAGGGACTCACGTACGGTACTTCGACGAAGTCCTACTTCAGGAGGGCAGAGCTGCCATAACGCCAAAAATTTCAAAGGATGGAGCTATGAATTAACGAGAACCAAAGATATCGGGTCACCTCAGGATCTTCCCTAGCCGTTGGATCTATGCCAAGGTTATTTCGGCGTTGACCACTCCGGGAGAAAGGGGGTGGTAAGTGAGTGGAACACTCGAACGCCGAAGTTACGAAGTAACAGAGGCCATAGATTAGTGGGTCTACATGGACTCATCTTGACCATTAGATATAAGTACATTGAAAGGCTATCATTCCAGAGTGACGTGGCACACTGAAGTCACCCAGGGTGACGTAGACCCACGATTGATATGCCACGTGTCACCATGATTCGTTTGTTTCATAGATCCTATGTACCCATTAGAACGTGACATGTGTCACCCATTGATGTGGCCACGTGTCATATATTTCATGTCACGTGTCACCCCTCTGGCACATTTTTCTCAATCCATTTGGTGGGTGGAGTACTCGGGACCCACCTATCCTTGCCTCCACGTTTAATACATGACCACGTGTAAGGTTGGACCCTTCAGGAGTCTGGGACTTTGGGTATTTGGAGGTTTGGGGTGTAGTGTTGTAGATAAGTCGAAAGGTCTGAAGATTGGAGCCTCGTGGAGAGATTTCGGGCTCCTTCGGGAGTTCGATATTTCGGGACTCCAGAGGATTTGCGCGCATAAAGGAAAAGGGGCATTCAGTGCCAAAGCACCTGTTACGAGGAAAATATCCCTATGGCTAGGGTAAACCACAATAAACAAGTGTGACTACAGAAATTAACTCAATTCCAGCATATGTTATATAAACCAATGTGCAAGAGATATAAGAAAGAGTCCTACCTTGTCCAAATGTTTGATGATGTCCACCGTTGATCACTTCAAACCAAATGCAAAAAGTTCTCAACAAACAAGTACAGCAAGCATATAGTGATAATATAATAGGTTAGCACATTAGATAGCATAATCCATTAATATACAAAACAAACATGCCCATGGATAATAACTCATATATTTGCAAGATATCAATTGGACGAGAAAGGAGTATTTTTATTAATAAACGATCAGCATAAGTGAAAATATTATAGACTTCCATGTTGGCACGGTTCGGAATCGAGAAACCAAGTTCCTTCCAGCTGGGACTCCACCACTTCAATCCTCCACCAAAGGCAAGCTCATATAAGGGAGACTAAGAGGTTCTCCATCAATAAGGGAAGAGCTTGGGGGTTGAACATTGTGTTCAAACTTAAAGGACAAAGGGATATAGACTCAATATGAAGTAATAATTTCTCCAGAGTAACTTTGCTCTCAAGAATTATCTCTCCCTTTTTCCATAGCTCGGAATTGGCTTCTTTATAGCCTTCAAAATGCAACTGAAGGGCTAAGTCGGAACGTTTCTAGTATATGGAAGGCCAAGGATCAGAGATCTCCTGTCGTGACATGGAAACTCGACATTTAATTTTGATTTTCTGGCACAAATCCTGATGTACGCGGGCTGTAGTGGAGCAGCCAACATATACGCTTGTTGTATATCTTGCAAGGTGCGTACAAGTGGAAAAATATTTATTTTTATCTCTGGATTTATCAATTAGGGAAAGTAAGTCTGCATGGGGGAATGGAATAAGGCCTTCTCTGCAGGATTGCATAGGGTGAGGCAAATCTTTCTCTAACAAATGCCCCCTAATGTGTGAGGTCAGAGGAGAATCTGCGATGGTCGAAATACATTATAAATAACCTATAAGTGGAGCGGTAGAGAGCCAACTGGATGAACTCAATTGCTCATTACATTTTTTACTGAATTTGCATACATGGCTGCCAAAATTACACTGTAGATCCATGTGGAAAATATACCAAACAAGTGTTTGTGGCCATGAATAGGAAAATACAAATGTGGTTACATGCCAAAAGTTGTCATAGTCACGAACAAGGCCTAGTGGAACCAGTCTCAAAAAACCAAGTTGAGGATATCTGTATAACATCGAGTACAACTTGATCTCCCATGATCACTGAAGTCATATAGGTACTGTTCCAATGAAAAGGAAGCAACAACTCAAGAAATATGTGGCCACATAGTGATGTCTTCAAGTCTTCTACACAATCCGCCAAAGGTGCAAGTCTACATCATGTGAATAAAGGAGTTGAGGTCGAACACAATGAGACATTGTTTGATTACCGATCAATGAGGTATACCATTAACAAACGCGAGACAACCTACCGATAATGAAAGTAGGTATCAAGGCACCGAGTACATTCTTACAAGTGTGAATAAAGGAGCTGGTGTCGAACACCTGAAGAATCCATCGATCAGGAGACATTGATGTATTCCCAACTATCAATGGTGAGAGAGCCTGCCACTAATGACTGCAAGCCTCAAGGTACTCATAAGACTCTAGGCCCCATTTCCAGAATAAATGGGTTGATGTCGATGGAAAGAGACCCGCTGAAAGGAGATCATTAAGGCATCTCTCATTATTCATCACGAGGTACAAACCAGGAGCTTCGTGATTTGGTGGAAATTGGACGAAGAACAATTTCACGAACCAACGACCCAGTGTGTCTTTTGTGTGTGCCAAGCGCAAGCAGTACACGAAAAAGACCCTCTGAATAGCATCCAATGATGAAAAACTACTGACAAAGGTGAGGAAACCACCAATAAGGATAATGGCATCCAAGACACTGCATGAATCCCAATGTGTGAATAGATGTCTTGTCGTCGAACACAAGGGAAACCACCAGTCAACGACCAATGATGAAATGTCAATTATTGGGTTCAAGGTTGCCTACCAATGATGAAAGTAGGACCAAGGTGCATGATAGGACTACATTATCATGTGATTCTGAGACAAAATGAGGGTATGGCTGACATGCAAAGTCAAGAGTTCTGAGAAGTGGTCGACATAGGTTGATAGACTTCCTTTGAACAAGACCATGAGACATGTGGAGGACTCTGGAAGCATAGACTTGATGATGAAACCATAAGATCCAGGAGGCATCGATGAAATTCTCTATAGGGACTGGAAGAGTAACCAGTTGATACAGAAGACTCTGTAACGAGCTTAGCTTCCTAAGGCCATGCTAATCCCAAAATTATGATGATGAATGGACTCAAATAATTTTGTGCTATGTTCAAAGGTGACACAACTGTTGTCGATATAAGATAATACTCCCTTCCCGCCCATCTTTTTTTATTTGTTTTTTCATAGACAAATGAATGCTATGATACAAAGGAAGAAACGAGTGTCGCAAGTAAGAAAAACTAGTTCCTGTAGTGGAACGTACCTATTCTCAATGCAAGGAAGTGCATGCAGGATATGGACACTCGGGGGCATGTTCCCTCCTAGGTATAGGGTGTCAAATTGCGAAGGATATAAATAAGGCTTTGCTTGGTTGAGGATGCAAAACTATTGAGGCAAATGGTTTATAACGCAAAGAGAGAACCAACTATAGGCTCAATACTGCAAGCAAGGGCATGAGATGCAATCACATCTTGACGCCAAAAAATGCCCTTTTTTATGTCTTTTAGTCTACTTGGTGTGAAAAAGGGGTAAACTTGTGCCAAATAGACGTCTCTTCAAAACCAATTTACGAGTGTGAAAAAGACAAGTTCACTCGACGATATTTTCACTTTTTGATAACGAGTTGGAAAAGAGCTTAACTAAGACTCATGACCTTTCAAATCCAATTTAATGAGTGTGAAAGGGACAAATCACTCGACAATCTTTTCCCATTTTTAGACGAGTCAGAAAAAGAGCTCAAATTAAACTCGTTGATGTCGTTCTAATCAACATGTAATGGAGGAGGCCAAGGCTCCCATACTTGCATTCTGTGGAATGCCAGTATCTTAGGAATAGTCGACAAAAGCTTGGGAAAACCCAAATCTCTCCAAGTGGAGGAGGATAAAGCACTAACGGATTATACAGTCTCTGTGATGGTTCAAATAATGTCTCTTACTGGAAAATACATAGGTGGGGGTGTGGGACACCCCACAAGGCCATCCCAATTGAAGGTGATCTCCTCAAACCCTGGAGGGAGAGGACTCAGGGAAAGTAGAGCTCTCTCTCATTCAGAATATGAAAGATTAGGGATGTTGACAACGAGATTGAAGGATGCATTACTCTCTACAAAGGGAGTAGGATTTACTAGAGATTTCTCTGGTACGACCACCTCTTCAATTCTAGGTTGAAGAGGATGTAGGATAACATAGACAGGGGATACATCACCCTCGAAAATGGGGGTGTGATCAAGATAATATTGCAATGACGTTACTGTCGTGTCGATTG
>JASDQU010108136.1:66275-77759 GCA_032191745.1 Picea mariana | reverse complement strand
TATTACCTCATTAAAAACTTAGGATAACACCATTTTGTGGGTTTTTTGTGCGGCTTCCCTTTCCTTTTTGTGACCAAGTGGTTAGAACACAACACTAAGAACTCAAAAAAAATACTTTAAACAATTGCATGTCTATTTTATTAGGATGAAGACATCCTAATCTATGACCTAATCTATTCTACTAGCACATTTAACCCAGATTAGACTGTTGGGCTAAAAATTATTCTATCCTGGGGCTATTTGATCAAGTTTAAACTGTTTGATCAAATTTATTCACTAACTAACCTATCTATCTTGGCTAAGATTAAACAGTGTAACCAATTTTTATTCACTAACCTATCAACATAAATTCAAAATACTTGACCATGATTAGGATGTATGAATCAAGCCATTTTTATTGCATGGGATTTATCAGTTTTCTTTTCATACCCTCTTTTACTCTCTTTCTTTTCTTTTTTCTTTCTTTTGTAAATCATTTATAGGATGAAATATTATTTACAACCAAAAATACAACAAGGGCAAAAAATTTCTAGTCACCAGTTGATCCTATGAAACATAGGGTTATAACAGTGGCTCCACTTGGGGATGGTGCTCTCCTTGTGAGGTGCCAAGAACTTGCCTCCTGTTGTCTTGAAATATTTTCTCCAGTGCTTCTTCTGCAACTTGATTTATTTTATTTTGAGAATATGATGGTGCTAGTAAGTGTCTTAGGGCCTTCTCTTCGAGCTTAAACCATCTGATCATCGACACCCACACATAAACTGAAAATAAAAGGAACGGTTTGTACATTGAAATTGAATTACTAAAAACCTCATTGGGGTGGGACATAATGCTTGAGCATTATTCCATTTACAGGTCCTCCTAGCAGGTCTGCTTCATCACTGTCCTTGAGCAAAAAAGTGTTATTTTCTCTAAATGCCTGAATGATGTAAGGGGATTTCCACAAACTATCGAACTTTCCATGTCTACCTTTATCCTCGTTTCTGGAATCCCACTTCAGTACCAGATCACCCAACTCAAAATCATCTTCTTTAGTTCTTTTGTCATAAATATTTTTGATACTTTATTGGATTACATGGGTTTTGTTATACACATCTTATCTGGACTGTTGTAAATGGATCATCCGATTTATTCTCCTTTGGGTATCATTTGGCTCTGCTTGCACTTCCTGCAACAGTTTCATAACAGGGACTCCCAAAGAAGAAGGGAAAACTGCCTCAGTGTCGTATACCAACTGGTATGGAGACATACCAATTGATATTTTTGTGGTTAGTCGGTCAGCCCAGAGTGCATGGAATAACTTATTATGCCAAGACTTCTTGTTTTCTTGCAACGTCTTCTTAACGATATTCACCAAACTTTTGTTTGAGGACTCGGCTAACCCATTTCCATGAGGGTAATAGGTTGTGGAGTGCCCCAAAGTAATGTGGTATTGGCTGCAAAACTATACAATCTTTTTGGATATGAAGGATTTTTCATTGTCAGTTATGATTTTCCTAGGACATCCAAAACGAGACAAAATATTAGTTTCCAAGAATTTAATGATGACAGAGTCAGTGGCTTGCCTGCATGGTACCGCTTCAATCCACTTTGTAAAATAGTCCGTGGCTGTGAGGATCCACTTATGTTGGCCGGAAGAGGGTGGATAAATCTCACCAATAAASTCCAAACCCCATTGTTGGAATGGAGATTCTACTGAAATAGGTTTGAGGGGCAGGGGAAAAAGTTTCCTTTTGCCTTCRAAGATTTGACACTTGTGACARGAGGTCACCTTTTTGTGTACTTATGCAAACAAGGTGGGCCAGTAAAAACCGGCTTTGAGGATCTTGTTAGCAGTGGTTTTCCAACTTAGATGCCCGCCATAATCACCTTCATGGAAATCTTGCAATACCTTGTCARCTTCATCCTTTAATAAGAAATTAAGTAAGATACCCCCAGGGTCTTTCSAGTAAAGGATTTCATCTAGAATACAATATTTCAATGCTTTTAGTTTAATAAATCTATCTTTGGTCTTAGTTAGACCAGGAGGAGCTTGTAAATTATGAAGGAAAAAAATGAGGTCTACATACCAAGGAGAGTTTAAGAATACCTCTTTTACATTTGGAGTCGCCTGCTCTTCCTGCTCGTAACCTGTAGCCAAAAAGTTAATGTCTAAAGCATGAAAATTGGACTCGTCCATAAATTTGGCCAAACCCTAACCCTTGATTAGTTTAGTGGGTTTTATTTCTATATCATAGTCCAGAATGATAGCAATCCACTTGCCTCTCCTACAATCAAGATTATCCCGAGTCAAAATATCCTTCACCACTGCATTTGGAACATAAGCAATCGTGTGAGAATGGAGAATATAAACTCTAAAATATTTTATTGCTTTTACCAGGGCAAAACCCTGTTTCTCCATTATATTATAGTTCAGTGCAAAATCTCTCAACTACTTGTTGAAAAAGGCTATGGGTTGTTCATACCCTTCACTGTTTTTCTGCAATAGTACTGCTACAATGGTGTGTTCATATGCAAAAGAGAACACATAGAAGTCTTGAGTGTAATCTGGACTGATCAAAATTGGGGCTTTTGTAAGTGCTTGTTTTACCTGCTCAAATGATTGTTTAGATTCGGTGTTTCATCTTATTTTGGTTTCTTTTTTTAGCATATTTGTGATGTTCCTGAGGAGTTCTGCCAAATTGGGTATGAATCTTCTCAGGAAATTTATTTTACCAATGAAAGATTGCAATTCTTTGATGTTCCTAGGGTGTTCTAGTTTCTGGATAGCTTCTATTCTGTTGGGGTCTATTTTAATTCCATCTTTAGAGATTATATGCCCCAACAACTTGCTTTCTTCTAAACCGAAAAGGGTTTTCTTGGGATTTAATGAAATCCCAAATTTTCTGCACTTCTCAAACACGCGTTTGAGATGCCGTAAATGTTCCTCATCTGATTTCGAGTAGACAATAACATCATCCAGATATATGACTATAAACCTTCCAATCTCATCCATAAAGGCAATATCCATTGATCCTTGGAAAGTGGCACCAACATTCATCAAGCCAAAGGGCATTTTCACATACATGAATGTTCCCCGGGGTGTGGTGAAAGTTGTTTTCTCCTGGTCATCTGGGTGGACAAGACCTTGGTTATAGCCCGAAAAACCATCTAATAAGGAGATCCTACTGGCCCCAACTACCTTTTGTAATATGTGGTCCATTTTAGGCAAGGGGTAGTTGTCTTTGAGGGAAACCTTGTTCAGGTTTCGGAAATCAATGCAAAGCCTGATTTCGCCCGTCTTCTTCCTGGTAGGAACCAAATTAGAAACCCATTTTGAAAATATTAAGGGGACTCTAATTTTTGCATCATACATTTTTTTAATCTCCTTTTCTATCTGGGGTAGTAACTTGGGATTGATCCTCCTAAGTTTCTGTCCAAAAGGTTTATGTTCTTCTTTTATTGGAATTTTATGTTGTATGATACTAGTGTCGTAAGCCTTTAAATCTTCATAGCTCCAGGCAAAGACATCTACGAATTCTTTTCACAGATCGATGTATTTATGCTTTTGCTCTAGAGGTAAAGACTTGAATAATTTGATCATTTTGGGTTTTTCCTCTGTTCCTATATTGCACTCTTCGACCTCTCTCCCAGTGGGTTCTATCTTAGGTTTTTTCGCTACATCGTTAAAATCAAACAGGTCTTCTAAAGGAACTAAACCTCTAGGTAAAACATTGTTTTTCAAATGCAAAACATCATATTCTTCATCGTTTTCATTTATTTCATCTGAGTCTACTTTATTTACATTACCATTTTCAAAAACTGATTTATTTACATTATCATCATCATTTTCCGTATCTATATTTGTACATTCAAACTCATTCTTCGACTGTAGGAAGTCTTCAATTTGTTCATCGTTTCCAAATACCTGCTAGTACCTGATGTTGTTTGGAATAGTCGGTATGCACTTCACCTCTACTGTGTATTGGTGATTTGGTTTGAAAGGTATTTTGCATGTGGTTGTCGATGTATCCAGTCTATCTGCCAGTATGTTTTGGGCTCTGGGCATTACCTGCAAGTCAATTTCAGTGAAACATTCCAAAAAATCTAAAACATCATTTCTATAGGCTCTGAGTCTAGGATTCTTACCTGAATACTCACCTTTAATTTGCTTGATGACAAGTTCAGAGTCACCTCTTACCATAATCTTTTTGGCACCAACCTTCTTCAGTAACTTTAGGCCGAGTAGCAAGGCTTCGTACTCCGCTATGTTGTTGGTGCACTGGAAATTTAGTTTATAAGAGTGGCTCTCTGAATACTTTGCTCTATGATTGTGTAACCAAACCCCAGATCCAACTCCCTCTTTTCTCATAGCCCCATCAAAAACCATACTCTAGAGATCGACTGGAAATTCATCACTTTCTACTGCTACAATGTTTCTTACCTCAATATTTGCTTTATCTTCTTGCAGGTCAAGTGCATCATCTTCCAACTGAGCAATTTGATTCTCCAAGTCACCATCATTGTACAAAATGAATGAATCCAAATTAGAGTGTGAAGATTATAATGGGTAGTTATGTGGTTTTTCTTGACTGTTGACCATATACTTCATCAGAGTCTCTCTATACAATCTTCTATGTTGTCCAAATATCGGGATGGTAGCATAAGACATCTAACTGCAAAGTGCCTTTCAACTTAGCTCCCCAAGATCTGGATAGAAACATACCATATTTTGTGGGAATGTTTGAAACCACAATATCCATCACCATGCTTTTTGTTGGGATTTGAGCCAGGGTGATACATAAATCCTTAATTATCCCTATACATTTGACCTTGCTAGAGTCGAAAGAATGCATGTAGGGTCTGGTGACATCAAGCCCCAACTTTTACATCACAACTTTGGGCATCATATTGTGAGAGGTTCTAGAATCAAGCATAACGTTGTGTAAGATTTTGTCATGGATATTCAGACTGATATAGAAAGGGGGAACAACATCGTTGTCAGTTTGTCCATCAACTTCAGGGCCGAACAACAGCTCAGGTTGATCATCTGTAAGATTTATAGTATCTGAGTGCGTTCTTGATCCAATATTTAATGTTTTTGTACCTATCTTTGGTTCAATGATTAATGCTTTGATCACCTGGGACCTGTAAATGTTTCTTCTCATTAGTTCAGACAGGGGAATAGGAATCTTCAATTTGGCTAGTTCCCCTTCCAGGATGAAAGTAGTGGAAGTTTTTCTTTGGGTTTGCACTTTTGTTTTTTCTATCATAGTTTTGTGGGCAGAAGTATTTGGCTGACTATTAGATGCGACCTCGATTTGATCCTGATCTTTGTGAAAGTTCAGGATTTCTTTTTGTAAAAGATTTGACGCTATTCGTCTCGGGGACTTTCTTGAGAGAAGCATCTGAGGTTTTCCTGGCCTCAGTTGTTTTCTTCGTTTCAGTAGCCTTCTTTGTAGGATTTTTGTTTGTCTTCTTGCTTCTTAATTTATACTGTCTGTGCACCTCCATTATAGCATTCTCAAAGGCCTATTGTTATGTTCCCTCTTCCTCCTCATTCACCTTTGTTTTTGAGAGGAGAAAAAGCTCATGTTCTTCATGAGTAAGAAAAATGGAGTCATCATCGTGAACACCCATGAGGTTTATGTGAGTATCATACAACTCTTCGATTATCTCCTCCCCATCATCAACGTAATTTTACTGAAGAGGTGGTCTAATCTGCTGATCATGCCCCCTTTTCTCTCTTTGATCTCTCGGATCCCTCTACCTGATTTGGGTAGGGTTCCTTCTGAAGTTTGGATCTCTGATCTGAGGGGCAGGTTGATTTTCCCTGGGTGGATTTCTGTCAGCGATGGTTAGCCTTTCCATCATTCTCTCCATACTTCTGACTATGGAATCCAGTTTAGCATCTGAAGAAGACATGTAAGGCTCTTCTTTGATTGTAACCCTTCTCGTTGTTCTTTGCCTAGCTCTTCTGGCAAATAGATTTTCTTCCACGCTTACTGCACTTTTTTGCATTTCTTCTAGAGTGTCAGAATTCCTTTCCCTTAGTTGATATGACATATCAGCATCAAATCCATCAGGGAACTTGATTAAATACAAACCTTGTGGGAGTTTAATATCAGTTGTTATTGCATTATAAAGATTGTTGAAACAAATGTAGTAATCATGCATTGTTTCCCCTTTATTCATTTTGATATTCTCATATTCTGATCAAATATGGAGAGGATTTTTCTTTACCTCCCATCTGTCAAGAAAAAAACGCTGAAAAGCAGCAATGTCAACTATGGTAGCAGGGCATAAAGCTTTGAACAATTTTTTGACTTCTCCGGTCAAAATCTGTGCAAAAAGTCTCATCTGGACATCTGCTTCATCAATTTCCTGCAAATCAAAATAATCATTCATCTTATCAACATGTTGTTGTGAATTCAGAGGTCCAATACCATCAAACTGAAGAAGTCTGGTTTGATAGTCCTGAGGCATGGCATGTAAGGGAGCGACCAATACCAAGGGAGCATATATTTCTTCCATGATTGGTGGAGGAGGCTGAACAACAACTTGTGTGATTGGAGGAGAAGTGACAGAACAAGTAGAAGAGGTAGGGCTAGGAGATGTAGAGTGAATTATTTGATGTTTGATGGACACTGCAACAATAGTCAGGGCAGAAAGTTCTACAGATTGTTGAAAGTGAGCTTGGTACAAAGCTTGATCAAGATTTGCTAGTAGATCTTCTAACTTGTTGAATTCTTGAAGGAAGCGTTGATCAAATTATGCTCTGGGAGAAAATATTTCAGGGGTCATGGGTTGTAAAATGGTTTGATCTAAGACTGTTTCACTTATAAAGCTATCAGATTTGGTTCAGAACAGGCTTTACTCAAACGATATGTCAAACTTAATATATTGAATAGCGACAAGCTCTTCTGGGAGAGAAGTAAACCTATGAAGGGGACCGTGACTTCCAGAACTTTCTACAATGTTTTTCTTTCTCAGCAAATTTTCTGGATCGTCCACTGCTATTACAGGTTCTGGGTCAGGATGAGATCTAGTATGAATTCTTTTAGGAGCCAGAACTTTAAATTTTACGAAACCTAAACTAATATATACAAAATTTAACAACCTCTGAACATTTATCTCTTTGTAAGTTAGATTTTATGATTTGTTCAGAAATAAAGTTTTCTTTATCTAGGGAAAAGAAAATAGTAGGATGGAAAGTTTTTTTGATTCCCCAGTATGGTCGCCACTATGTTAACACTCTATAAATTCCTAGAGGTTGTTAGAAGGTAGAATAAATTTAGCAGAGGTAACTTTATCCAACCACTTCGAAACTGGGATCTAGCCCTGCCAGTTTCAGAGAGGGATCTCTCTGTAAGATTCAGATATGTTAAGGTTTTAAATATTAGGCTAGTTAAATTAATAAGACTTATGTTGTTTTGTTTTATAAAGATGGTTGAAATATTTCTCACACATCAATTGGGCTATGGGGTCTGTGTTATGGGTTGAGATCAGAGAACAAATTTTATAAGGTTTCTTCACAGGGAAAGGTAATTCAAATGTTGGATCCTTTAGAATTAAAGCGATGAAAAGGCAGAAAAGGTGAGACAATCAATCACAACAGAGAAGCATTTAAGAATTTCTTTGTCACAATATCAAAAGAATAACAATAAGATATTTAAAATCTAGAAACAGAGTATACGAAGATAAATTATGCACTTAACCTTATTTTAAATGATCAAAGACTGAAAACAGATTGGTAACGAAGTAAGGAAAACATTAAACAATGAAAAATAACATCACCAACATAGACACGCAGGAATCCTGTGAATCGTCCTTATATTACTGGTAGATCTCTTCAAAATGATTACAGATTACAGCTAGCTTGGGTGTAAAGATCAACCCTCAATGCTTCAAAGTCTAAAGTATTTATAGAAAAATTATAATTCGGTCCTGTCATTAATGATCAGGACGTGGTAGGATCAAAATCTAACTAACTAGATAACAAAATACAAAAATGTAGGAAATGCTAATGATCTGTCGAATCCTTTGTGTCGATTTCGGGGAAGGTTATTGGTGAGTCATCAACTTGACTTTGACTACTCTGTGTGCTGAATTGGACATTCACCTCATCATTAATCGATCAGAGTGCACAGGTCATCCCATCTCTTTTGACTGGGGATGGTGATTTTGAGTAACCTTCGGTAAACTTCATCCATCTCTTTGTATTTGGCGAAGGTGGGCTTGGTGATGAAGATGTACTTGATCTTGTGTTGGATGCTGAGGTCCAACTACAGAGTCTCCAAAAATTCTTTACCAGTGATACTGCCATGTATCCCTGCAAACTTAGAACCATCATTTGCCACTGTGATGATCTTCAGTTTGTAGTCCGAGAGGGTAATCAACTTATCATTGATCACAAGTAACCCTGGTAGCTCCTTCTTATGTAGTAAATCCATTTTGCTAAAAAACCTTTTAACTCCAATATCCATTGCTTGGGACCTTTCATCCAGTTGCAACATTAATCCCCTCTTGGTAAAAACTTTATTGACCTCAAGGATAGTTTATGTTCTATCCTCAATCTCCAAGGCCTCTAGCTCTTCCCTTGTTTTGGAATTCAAGAATCTGATAATTTTGTTTGCCTCAATAGGCATTTCTCCTAGTTCTCCTTTGATCTTATCAATGGCTTGTTTTCTCCTCTGTATTTTTTCATGTTGCTCGAACATAATCTGTATAAGTGGCCAAATTTATGTCATAGATTTGCAGATGTCCATCCAAATATTTTCTTTGGCCTCTGAAAGTTTTTTGGCCATGACGATTACTTTCTGTAACTTCTGCAATTCTTGCTTGAGTCTCTGTGTTGTATGAAACTATGTATTGTAACTAGACTGGAAAGTGTCCTTCAATTTCTGGAGGTTATTGATCTCATCCTGCAATCTTTTACTTTCATGTCCTTGCAAGGACATGTCTTCCATGAACTTTGCCAGCTTTTTGATGCCTCTGTGGTTGTTTCTGAAGTTGTTGTCGCTATGCTGACCCCTGTGGGAGGGACTGCATTAAGTGGAACGACTTCCATGGGCACACTTTGCTCTTTTTCTTTGATTAGATTCTACAGATAAACTTCCATCTCCTTGATCTGAGCATTCTACTCCATGATCAGTTTCAACATTTCCTCTTTATGGCCTTTAGTCTCAACCATTTCTTTAGCTTGTGGGTCTTTTATTGCAGAGATTCTCAGTTGTTTTCTTAGGGAGTCTATGTCATCGTTATTCTTCTTGAGGAGTTCTTCTGCTACTTTAACATTGGATGGGTCATATCCAATCTTGAATACCAGTTCTTCCAGATATTTTATCTTGTTATCATTTTCCAAAGAAGAAACATTTTCCAGCTTCATATGAGTTTGGACATTGCTCAAAGAAACCTACAACTTAGAAGCACTTGTGGAGGTGTTAGCCAATGTAGAGAAAATCATTTCTTCGGTCTGTCTATGTAAATCTATTTGATCAACTGGATGTACTTCTGCGACATCAAATTCAAATGTAGACCTTTTATAATCATATTTTTTGGGGGGTTGAGGCACCTGTGCTTGTAAGTATGCCATGTGCATTCTCCCCTTCTCGGTATCAAAATAAGATAACAACCTATGTTGGCTTGTGGATGTTTGTTTCCAGAATTGAGCATAGGTACTATATTTCGGCATCTCATTCTTCTTTTTTATTAAATTATATTTTTCAAAAATGTTGAGCCCTACAGTTTCCTGTGAAGATCTGGCTGTCAATGTTGTATCGGTCTTCTTCTTCGACGAGGAGTTGGACACCATTTGTTGGCTCCCTGAAGAAAATAGTGAATGATATCCTTCCATTAATGTAGTAGACTGAGTCTCTTTGCCTCCAGACTTGTCAGGTGTATGACTGGTCTTAGGCCTTTTTCTGTAAACCTGGAAATCCTCTGCTGAGACTTCAGTGACTGAAGGAGATACCTCTTTTCTTGGCCTCTTCTCCAATGGTGCCTGAGGAGTTGTAGTATGTGAAATACTGGTAGAAGGAGGTTGTTGTTCTGTGTCTATCAGAGTGTTTTCCTCCCACTCTGTCTGGTTCATGAACTTCTCAATTTCTGGTTTGGGCACATGAGCATATGGGGAGATTTTATTTCGTAGTCCAGTTTCTGCAATGACACCACAAGGATCGTAATGCCAGGGAGAAACTTTGCTTGAACTTCATATCATGTAACAATTTTTTTGCTTCTTCTCCTGCAGCTCTGTTGTTGCAGATGAAGGAACCTATTTGGCCTTTGATCCTGAGATGGTATTTCTTATTAAAGGCCACAGAATGAATGTCATCAGAGTTGATCATGTGTCTGATATACTCCAGGGTGAATATTGGAACATGCCTTATGTGGGAAACTTGAAGAGTTGTTTGTGAATGTTATCAGCCAAAAACTGGTTGAAATTGAACTGATTGGTGGCCTTCTCTTCGGTGGATAAAATGGACAAGAAACCCAGGATGGGTTCCTCCACCCACTCCTCTAAATAATACCCAAGCAGACAACATAGGGAGGAAATGAATTGATTACCTTTTGCTGAGAACATGGAGGAATGGTAGGGGGGATTTTTCTTAGGGAATTGGGCACTCTCAGGGAGGAAAAGCTCGAATATTTGTGCTCTTTGGGGAAAAGACAGCTTCTGATATATTTCGGTTAGAACTTCAATGGTAAAAGGGGAAAGGGATTCGGATCTGGGGATTTGCATCATCTGGTCAATGGTTTCGGGTGTAATGGTGAAAAGGGTCTCTCCAGATGATGAAACGATGGCTCTTTGGTTGGGAAGCTAGTGCACCTGACACTTGAGGGAAAACTCAGGGAAATGGTGAATTTGGGGGAAACGATACAGTGGGATATTGGACTCTCAGAGCCCAATCTCGTCACTCTGGTCCAGGAAGGTGTCTCTGAGCCAGAAATGCAATTCGAAGAAATCAAATTCACACTTCGCCTCTGCAATCAAATAATCTTTATCAGCTAGAGGGATCTGATCAAGGTCAACAGGAGGCGGGAGGAATGGATTCTCTTTGATCTCCGACTGTTTGGACTTCGACGCCATCGATCCAGCTGACACTTGCAAATTTGAAAAAGACTGGTGCTCACTATAAATACCAGGTGTGAATGGCGATTGCATACGAAAAATCAAAGATGATGATGGTTTCAGTGGTGTCTTGATAGTGAACAGTAGAAAATGGTGAGAAACAACATTAATTGGATGAACGGGTGTTTGTTGGGGAGCGGAGGACATGTTAGCAGGCTAACGGACATTTTTGCCCACATTGATTGGCCAACGGATATCTAGGGGATGAGGTGGAGGGAAATAAAAAGGTGATAGGTGTGTGAGGATGACGTGGATGACAGTGATTGGGCGATAAGCAACTGGAATGTGACATGTGAAGGGTGACTAGGGGGTGGTATGCTGGAAGAGTAATGACACATGACTTACAAGCGGCGATAGTGGAAAGTGATGTCAGT